>PVKM010003968.1:0-54485 GCA_004027735.1 Carollia perspicillata | reverse complement strand
GGCAGAAGCTCCTGTGGCTCCTCGGCGGGACTCTGAAGGCTCTTGATAGGGCGGTCAGAAACCCTGGCGGTGGCTCCGCTGTCTTCTCTCTGACAAGGGACTCAAACGAGTCTCTTTCCTCCACCCTGAAAACAATGCACTTGGTATTCAGAGAACATTCATGTAAACCACAAAGGCATAATGCAAGCAGCACTGAAAAAAAGATGGAAAAGAAAGATTCATACCTAAACTATTTTGATGATCTATTATTTTATTAGACCAATATTTTTAGATGATTTTGTAGAAAAAAATCAGTTAATGTTTGATAAAAAAAAATTAGTCTGGAGGGATGATTGAAAGTCTGAGCATTTTTTTTGATTTGTTTAGATTCTGGTTTGTGAGTACCTTTTATTAGTAGTAAATTTCAGTTTTTAAAATTCTACTTTGAGGTAGCATTTCAAAAAAAGAAACTAAAGTTTCTATTCAACATTCACAGCTTCTAATCTTCTGTATTCTTTCAAGGACACAAGCAGTGTAACATTGTGTTCCTGCATAGAAACAATCTGGTATAGATATCATTCAGATACTTGCTTCGGCTGGTGTTCACGTAACAGAATGTGTGAAAATATACACAAACTCAGCGTCAGACAAATATCATTAAAGAATATTATCATTCCAGTTATTAAAATATATTAGTACAATTAGGATATTGCATTTTGGCTATATTTAAAAACTATTTCTATGGGGCACCTGATTCATTTGTAAAGGGGAAAAAATAGTTCAGCAAAATACCAAAATAGTAAGTTCCGCTTGATTCTGAGCAACCTGTTAAATAAACTGGTGCTGCTTTTAACTGTAGAGTACTTAAATATAACTGCCAATGTCTGTAATTGTTTTTTTTTTTAATTCCTGACTTTCCCATCAGATAAACTTGGCTCAGCTACTCAAACAAGATTGCCTTAGCTGTCAATTTGGCTTGATCAAAGTAACTTTGGCTACTACAATCTTTTTACCAAAATTTTTCATGTAAAAATATTTATAATATAAAAATCTCAATAAAAGATCAAATTTATCATGTGTATGTATATATGTGAACATATACATCTGTACACATACATAATTTCAGAAATATTTATTGTTAAAGTTATTGCTAGTAAATAAAACTTTGCCAATACAGTAATACATCTATACAACTTACTAAAAATTAATTTTACCATAGTGTCCTTATTACTAACAAACTATGTAAGATTCTAAATGTTAGGAATCATTCAGTCCATGCACATTATTATCCTGTCAATAAATAGTTGTATTGTGCTTTTTATACAGGGAGATTTACATGACCCAGATAGCATTGAGTACTAAGATTTCATTTCTGATACCCAGAAACCTGAAAACTAATGAGTACCATAATGAGGAACTGCATTATAAGGCAATTATCATTTTAACAGCACAGGCAAGTGTTTTAAAAATGTCGCTTTTTAAAAAATGTTAAAAAGTGAACGAGGTCTGAAATGAACCAAAGGGGAACTTTTTTGCCTGGAGAAGCAGTGAGAGAGTCCTGGTCACGTTTACCCTCCTGCCTCCTGCAAACCCACACAACCAGGTTTAAAAGCACTGTTATTTAAAAAAAAAAAATTCTGGCAAGGATGAGAAGAGTGATTTTGACTTGGGAAAGCCTAAGGGAGAGAGGGAGGTAAAAAAGTAAGATAAGAAAGAAAGGGAACTAACATTTATGGAGTACTTAGCAATGGAGCTTTTATTTCTATTATGAGATTATGTTTCTTCTTAAAGGGAACCAGTTAGAAAGCTATCAAAACCACTCAGGTACAAGCAGTACTAGAAACTGGAAAAATAGAATAATATTTTTTATCTCGGCCTGTTCAACTTTGTTCCAATTGATCAATCCTTAGGGAAGAGTATCTAGCACCAAACTAATGAAGAATGTTAAATAAGAATTTCTTTCAAATGGTATTCTTGCCTTAAATTTAGTAGGTCAGTGTTGTTTTGTGGTTTAATTAAGCTGAAGTTATAAGAAAAATGAGTAAATAAAGGTAATGCTCAGAAGACATATATTTATGGAACAAATTTTTGGAATAGATGCCACTCACAAGCAGTGAAATATAATTGCTATTAATAAGGCCTGCAAGAAGTAGATAGTACAGACAAAAAGGCACTTGAACATTACTGCATATATCTATTTAGAAAGATGTTGAGTTTTGGGGTCTTTAAGGAAAAGATCCTATTATTTTCAACAGTGCAAATGCAGCAAAATCAAAACCAGAGCAAAGCATTCCACAGTTATAAAGTTGCAGTTTCATTTTTTAAAAAATAATTTCTAACTTTAGTATACATTTGTGCTTCATTTATCTACAATGGTTCTTTATTTTATGCTCCAATTAAATTATCCTCAAATTTCTAGCAATAATAAAGGGGAGTCTGGGTTTTCCAATTTATCTAAAGTTAAACATCTTCAGAGTAGGAAAATAAGGGCCATGCAATAATTAGAAGTTATGTATGCCTTTCATAAACTCTATATGTAGTTCATTTGAATGTTTGAGTGGTGAGAATATGTTATCATTGGCACAGTTTTACATTACATATTGTAGAATTGTAGCACATCTTGCTGAAAAGAATGTTTAAAAAGAAAAGCCAGATATTTGAGCTCAAGTATAAAAGACCCTAATAGAAAATGATGTCTAAAAGTAAGGTTAAAACAGCCTTTGTGCATATTTTAAAGCTGTACAAATTATTTTGTAATTGTTTCTATTAAGAGCTAGCTAAGGCAAGCTAAGCTGAAATATGGATAGGGATGGCACTGCATGCCAAACTAAATTAGAATTATATTAGTTTCACTTTAAGAGGAAACTTTTTTGTACTTCTCTCAGTTCATGCTAGTCACATCATCAACAAATTAAAAACTTTCTAATTATTTTATTGTCAACACTCACATTTTGATATTATGCTTCCTATACTGTAAAATATAATATTAACATTAAATTCTGTGAAATTCTATAGTTCACCTCTTGTCGTATGCAGATTCTTCATAGAAAATGTACTTATAATGTATCACACATTTTAATTTGACATCATTAAGTGAGCAAAAGTTATATAAATGTGGTTGTTTAAATATGGCTCTTAAGGACAAATTTTTGAAGAACGGAGTCAAAACATTCTTTTTGTGAAGGGACCAGAAAATAAATGTTTGGGACTTTGTGAGTCGTTTGATCTCTATCACGACTCAGCTCTACTACAGCAGGACAAAAGCAGCCATATACAATATGTAAATGAATGAGCAGGGCTGTTGTTCAATAAAATTTCATTTTCAAAAATAAATCATTGGTCAAATTTGGCCTCTGGGACATAATTTGCTGACCATTGTTGTCGAACACATAGACTTTTTACATTTTCTCTGTTTAACAAAGATGATTGAACCACACTTCCTGCTCTCTACAGTTATGTATTATATGTGATTATGTATAATATAATATAGTATATGACATATTGAAAATTGTGAAGATAAAAAGGACTCATGGGAAATCACTTTAAAATCAAGAAGTAACTTTTGATTTCTTCCTTGATCTCATTGTTGAGCCCTCATTGTTTAGTAACATGTTACTTAGCCTTCATATCTTCATGTGTCCTTCAGTTTCAGAGGGGAGGGGGTCTGGGTGGCTGCACAGAAAAGGTGGAGGGATTAAAAAAACTCATAGACCAACAGCATAGTGATTACCAGAGGGAAAGTGGGTGGGGGACATAGGAGAGGGTGAAGGGGGGATAAATGGTGATGGAAGGAGACTTGACTTTGGGTGATGAACACAGTACAGTATGCAGATGATGTGCTATAGAATTGTACACCTGAAACCTACATAATTTTATTAACCAGTGTTACCCCAATAAATTAAATAAAAAATTTAAAAAATGCTTATTCCAATAAAAAATAAATAAAAACTAGAATATTGGTTAAAGGGCATAATCATCCACTTAAAGATAAATACGTTCTGGGATCTGATGCACAGCATGGTGATCATAGCTAATAATACTGGACTACAGACTTGCAAATTGCTGAATAGATCTTAAATGTTCTCATCACAAAATAGTGGTAATTATGTGACATGATAGAGGTGTTAGCTAAACTGTGGGCGATAATCATTTGCAATATATGAGCATCAAGTCAACGTGTTATACACCTTAAACTTATACACCCATGTCATTTATATCTCAGTAAAGCTATAAAAAAACTAGAAACGCTTTCATGTATTAGTAAAAGGCAACATGATTACAAATATGAAATGTTCAAATATTCGTATACAAAACGGATTTTCTCTGCCTTCAAACATACAGGATATCATTTCTAATATTATAATGAATGAAAATTATGTCATGTTTCTAATAGTGGGAGATATTTGGAAATACCTATGACAATTAATTCTATTATAAGCAGGAAATTTGCAGGAAACTAATTCTGTGTATTTCAACATTACATTTCACATGCGTGGAACCACCACTATTTCTTCTCTCTCCTACACTTAAAAAAAGAGAAAGGTGCTCATTTTTTCAATGAAATATAAAATTCCATGTCCAATAATGCCTTTAATTTACTATAGAATCAGTGTCATCCTAACTTCTTCATCTCCAATAATCATATCATAATCATAATCATATAGATTGTCATATGATTATTGGAGATGAAGAAGTTAGGAAAAAAAGAAATAAGGTAAAGAAGTGACCGTGACAGCATTGTTGACAATGGAAGCTGATGTCATCTTCATGTGGAAAAGTAAAAAATACTAAACCTGAAATTCTCCATGTAAATTGGGGACAGTATGCTCTGACCAGGCTGGACAAAAAACAGTCCTTCAAATTATTTTAACATAAACACTATTCAGTTAAAAGCTGTGATCTATCTATACTAAATTATCCATTATAGATGAAAGAACTCAGATTATAGTGACAAATAGCTCACAGATTCACATAAAAATGTTTCTGCCTCAAGGGCAACAAAAATATTACTTCACAGTTTTACAGAAATACGTTTTGTAGCTTTCAGAGCCTCTTAAATTATGATATCTACATGGTGTTCTTAGGAACACTATCATACTTTAGGTAGAGACTTCACTTTAAAAATATTTATGATATATTACATAATCTAAGGGAACATTTCTAGTGAAGCAGGTGCGTATTTCACAATGTGCGTTTTAGGACACTTATAAGTGTTTTAAAAGATAACAATTCCAAGTAACATTATCTATCACTCATTTGAATTAGCATCAAACACTAGACAAGTTAGTGCTAATCAGATGTTTTTCTGACCTATATAAAAATGATTCAACCCTCCCACGTCTAGTTACCAGAGAGAAAAAAAATCACTGAATCACTTATCAGTTCTTTCTCCAGGTTTACTGGCGATGTTCTCTCTATATGCTCAAGTGTGATACAGATATGATGCATGCTTCTATATTAGTACTTACATTACACCATGGATATTTTATATTTTATACATATAAAATTAGTCCTTTAAGGGCAGAGCTATACCTTACTCATAACATCCCTGGTGCTTAACTCACAAGATCCCTGGCACTTAGTCACATGTTATTGGTTAAATTGAATATAAGATTAAACCACAAGGAGTTCCCCTGTCATTGGTGGTAATTAAGATAGATGGTTTCTCAACATGCTTGCATCACACAGATAACTTTTCTATAATCTATTCAGGGAGGCAATAGGTGGACAAAATTGCCTTACAGAGTAAAGAAGGTACTGTGCTGAACTGTCCTAAGGTGAGTAATTAGCTTATATTTTAATTACTTTTTAATACATGATTTAATAATAAACCCTCACTGCCTATTGAAACCCCCTATTATCTTGAGATAATCTATCGTTAGGAGTAGAGTTTAAAGAGGCTCTTAAACAGCACTTCTCCGTAAACCCGTTTATATATAGGGCATGGAGTGTACCCTGTTCTATACCTTATCTACTGCCATGAGAATGGCTATACTGAAATACCAAATATAGTATTTTTCCCACAAGAGGTCAGGAAGATGCTTGTTCATTCAAAACAAAGGAATTTGTATGTATACTTCTAATGTAGATAAGTTTCCTTAGGAAAGAATACCTGGAAAAGGGAAGTAGGGGAGATTTCTCTTAATTGTTAAAGAGGTTATTTTCCCTAAAAAATATACAGCACCTAGAGAGATGCTGACCTCCCAGGCCTGGGCCAAACATTATATTTAAAAGGATTTTGACCTGCACCTTAAAGTAAACTAGTACCAGCCTGTACTTCTAAGGGTACTGACTGTTTGGGCAGTGAATATACATCATTGTGTACAAGCACATGTGCTGCCTCCTCTACACTTGTATTTTCGTGGCTGGGAGAGAAGAACTGCTTCAACTTCTTCCACTTACACCCAGGCCCCTGCCCTACCCCCAAATCCACTTTCCAGCTGAGCTAATCTGTTGTAAATACCAAATGTTCTGTGCCCCCTCCAAGCCCTGTAGGTTTGCGTGCAAAGCAACTGCTCCACTCCTTTGCCTTCTGTTTCCTCTGCTTGGGACACTCTCCACCCCAAGCCCACGATCTAATTCCTGACCACACTTCAATACCTCGTTTGGCTGTAACCCTTCCAGCCTAGGTTAAATGTCTTTTACCAGTGCCTGTGCAGAATTGTCCACTTGCTTCTTGGTTTTGTACAAGAAGTGTTGATCTTGAAGACAGGGCCAGTGTCATATCCATGATCATATCTCCAGCAATACATATCAAGGAGGTAGTGTGGAGAAAGAGCAAGGATTTGGAGTTGGCCAAGGTCGCAGGGCTTAGTAGCGATGTTACTTTACATAGATCCCAATCTATGTCTTGGCTTCATCATCCGTAAAGACAGATCTACTACTGTCTACTTTCTAAGCATTTTACATGTAATATCTCACTTATTCCTCAGCCCAATCCTATGAGGTAGACAGTGTTATTGTTCCTATTGTATGGGGAAGGAAACATAAAAAGATAAGTGACTTGCCTACAGAGAGCCAGCTAAAAAGAGCATAACTGGGATTTGAACCTGGGCAATCTGACTCCAGAGTACTCACAAGTTCTGCACTGCATTTTGGTTTCTATTATAACTTCTAGAGGGTGGCTCAAATTGTTGGATTGTATTGCCAATTCTACTACATAACATATGTATATTGTATTTGAGGATAATCATTTTCATCTTTGAGAAAGTCTCATGAGGCAGTACTTTTGCTTCCTATTTAGAGTAATTTAAACCTTTTGTACAGGTTCAAATTGGACTGTATTTACGGCTATGAACCTCCCTCTTAGAACTGCCATATCCTGTAAACTTCAGTATGTTCTATCTTCATTTGTCTCAAGGTGTTTTTATTTCTTTTTTGATTTCTTCTTTGACCCACTGGTTGTCCAGCAGATAATTCCTTCGTAAAAATGTGCATTTTATTCCAATCGAAGGAGCAATATCTAATAGGATAATTATAGTTTTCTCACTTTAACCCATAAGAATTTCTTGTAGGCCTTAATATAGAAGTACATTAAATTCTTGCTTCACTTCTAGTCTGACCTTGACACTAAATGCTCTCATTTAAGATACTACCTCCTTAGGCCCCCAAAACATCCTCGTCTGTCTAGGAAGCCTCTAAGCTCACTCAGACAGAAAGCCAAACCTCTCTGCTTTCTGCCCTTCTTATTCCTTTTGTCAATGTATTTGTTCTAAAAATCGATTTCCAAAGTTGTTGATTCTTACAATATTCTGTTTGCAGAGAAAGATTATCTCCCAACAGACCTGCAGATAGGAGATGAAACAAACTGTGCTAAGACTCAAGACTCCCTTCCATTAAAATCCTCAACTCTGAACAATTCTTTTTCTTTTTCAAAACATAGTAATCTAACTTTTCTTGAAGAGATCAGATAGTTGGGGTGAATCTTGAATGTGGAGGGTTAGACTTCACTCTGTAGTCAGTGGAGAGCTGCTGATGATACTTAAGTTTGGTGGAAATGCTTCACAAAGACTCAGCTGGCAGCGGGCAGGGGCCATTTGGAAGGGAGTTAGGGAGTCGGGACTGCACAGGGCAGACTGTTGCTGTTTTTCAGGTGCGGTGTTCTCGCTTCCGGGGTGGGCAGAGAGAATGCAGACAGGTGCTTCTGAAAATAATGTGGAGCAATGTCTGACAGTATACAGGCAACCAGGGGAAGAGAGAAAGGGAAAAGCCACAGGTTTCTCTATTTTAAGGCTGGGTGACCAGAGAGAGGAATACATAAACAGACCAGGGGAGGGCTGATTTGGGTAGCAGGCACGAATGTGGTTTAGCATGCTGGACGAGAGAAGCAGAGGTGGAGGATGCATTTGACTACAGACATGTTTCGTTTAATGACTGTACATCTGCATCTTATATTTTATGTTTAAGAGCAAGCCTGTTTGAGTTAAAATTAATATATTCTAAAGACCCAAAAGCCTTATTCCTGAGTTCTGTTTCTCCTAAGTAATTTCTAAGTCACAAGAAAAGAGTCATTAACTTTTAAAAAATAGGATATCTAATTTATTTAGTCCTATGAAAAACTGAGTGGTTGTTGAATCCAGCAAGTACTGAGTTACATCACATACTTCTTTGTAGAAATGACATATTTTAAAAACAATCCTTCAAATACTCCAATGGCCCTAAAATAGCCCTTTCATATTATGTGCTCTATCTAGTGAATGAGGGAATGGATGAGAATATAGCCAAGTGGACAGTTAGTTTTAAACTGTAAAAAAGTGATAAAAAATAAACAGGTTAATTTTGGAGCTGTACAGATAGTAGTGATAATTCGTCAAGAAAACTCTAAAGGAATGAGATCCAATACGGAAGAACAAAGGGTCTAGGAATATAGTTTATATAATGACTAAGTTTGAGGTGTACGGAGAGAAGAGTGGGAGTCCAGGGAGAAGGTCAGGTAATGTCACCGAAATGAGAAAATGCAAAGTATAAAGGGTGGACTATGGTAGTAGAAGATGTAGGAGTGGGAGGGCTGAAAAAAAGTTGCTGCATGTGTGTGCCTTTTAGTGGAAAAGCCAGTGATTAGGAGAGGGTGGGAACTGTGCTAACATAACAAAACTGGATATATGCATAAAGACGGTTACACAGTGGGCTTTGGGCATCTGTCCCACCACCCAGAGTTACAGCGCTGGTTAGTTTCACAAACGCAGGTAATGGCTGATCAGCCCTCACCTCCAGTCTGCACCCTGACAATATACAAAGTTTGCTTAAATTCTCTCTGCAGCTGACCATGGATTATGCCAATCACAATTCAGGAACCTTTCTTTATTTGCCAGGTATTGTTTGAGTGTGAAAAAATAAAATCAAGTGACGCAAGTAGCTTTTCTGTGACTGTATTGTTTGCCAAAGCTATGATTGGATAAGGTCCAGTAATACTTTTAGGATAGGCCCAGACATAAATTTAAAAAGCAATGTGTAGTTTGAAAGAAAGTTCTAGAAATATTATAGGACTTCATAACTATAATGGATGTTAGAGATCAGAATCCAGGCTCTCATTTATGCTGAAAAAAATGTAAGGCCAAAGTAGGTCAAATGACCCACCCCAGCTCACCAAACTAGTTATTGGCAAAGCTAGAACCAGAAGCCAAATGTAATTCTTGTTTCCAGTGCCCCACTTATTTTATAAGCCATACCACCTTCATGCTAATTCACAGAATTTCCAGATGCCAGTAGTTTCAGCTCTGATATATTCTAAAAATAGCTTTTTTTCTATAGAAACCAATCTAGTTCAAGCTTGCAAGTCCCTTTAGTGTCTGAGACATTTGGGAATTAATATTTTCCATTATTCCAAACTGAGTCACGCTAAGCACAGTTTTAATCAAATATTTAATATCTGATATTTAAAACAAATTAGTTTGGTTGAATAGCTTCCCAGCTTTTATCTGCCTGTTGTTTAGTTTCACAGGTTAGGCTCTAAAAAACACTTGATCTTTCTCAAGAGGCCTTTGAAAGGGTTTTAACACAGTTTACATTTACAAACTAAAATCTTTTTGAATGCACACCATTTTACAGTAAGACAATATAAGGGACTTTATTTCAAGCTCTTCTTAGGGAAAGCAGTTAACATTTTCTTTCTCTCTCCCTCTTTGTCTCCATCCATGACAAGCAAAACAATTCCTTAAAAACATTAAAAACACATGGCAGTTTTTTAACTACTCTCTCTAAACCATAGTAATCACTGTTATCCCACGTAGAGATTCTTGTTGCTAGTGGTTGGAACAATATCTGATGTGGAGTTGTTTGGTTTTTATCAGTATTTACAATTTAGATTTTATTTTGTTTTTCATAAGACCATTTTATATCCCTTCAAACTTACATTTACAACACCTTAGGAAAACAGGCCAAAGTAGTCCCAACACACGCCCTCCCCTGACAACTCAAACACCACATACTTACCCCTCCCTACCCCCCTACACACATTCTACAGTCCTTTTACAAATATCAGAAACCTGCAGATAAGAGACAATTGCCACCCGATACTCATTATATTACTGAGAATTCATCGCTCTGGCCTATCTGAACAGAGGTAAACCCATTATAGTATAATACATAAGTATTACGCTATAGTGACAGAAAAGAAAGTTTAGAATAAAATCTAATTTATTTTCCAATTCTTTTTAATACTCCTAAAGTTTCCTGCAGTTTATTGCTTAGGCAGTGTTGAGGTTATGCAAGCCAGGAAAATACACAGAGGACTCTAAACTAGCTAGGTAGGTTCCGGCAGATACCATACTTCAAGAGCCCCGGGAAGGCCATGGGAGGTAGACAAAGGCCCTGGGAGGGGCAAAGGCTGTTATGTTATACTTAGGCTGGAGTCCAGGGAAGTCAAGTAAGGCCAAGCGAAGCTGGCATAGGCCATCATTCTAGGTAACCAAAGCCCAGAGTCCAGGAAGTCAGAGCAAGTTGGAAAGAGTTGGAAAGAAAGTTCTGGAGAACAGGTGACACTTTGTTCTTCCTGCTATATATTGGCCTAGACAGGTCCCTGATTGTTCATTGCTACTAGAAAGAAGTCAGAGGTCTGCCTGGGAATTCTGCCTCTCCCTGGGGCAGAGGAACCAGGATCATTAGTGCACAGGGTTTTGCCATTTGAGATCACAGATTACTGACTTCCCTATTTCAGCTACGCTGTTAGCCTTGAAAGGAAGTTACTGACTGAGTGCACTTCACACTCTTTTTTTTTTATGCACTTCACACTCTTTTTTTAATTTTTTTATTTTATTTTTCTTCAGAGAGAGAGAGAAATATCAATGTACGGTTGTCTCTTGTGAGTCCACTGCTGGGAACTGGCCTGCAACCCAGGCATGTGCCCTGACTGGGAATTGAACCATGATCCTTTGTTTCGCAGGCCCACGCTCAATCCTCTGAGCTACGCCAGCCAGGGCATCACTTCACACTCTTGATATGCCATTTAGAGTTAACAAGATTTAAATTTCTGATGCATATTAATATAAGAGAAGGGAAATAATAAAATGACAGCTGGTAGGTAAGTCCATCATTTCACAAGCTATATAGTTTGGGGCAGGTTATGTAACCTCATTGATGCTCATTTATTCTTCACCTATAACAGAAGATTTAGTGGCATACATTACGCAAAAGACGAGTCATATGAAAACAGTAATACATAGGCCAGAGTCAGTACATGATATAATTACGTGCATTAATTCACTTACTCTTTTGTTAGTCAACAAAACTTACTAATGACCACATTATGGGCCACTCTGAATTCTTAGTTATGGAGACAGGGCGATGAGCCAGTGAAATACCCTTGCTTGCAGGGAGCTCACAATCTTGCACACTTCCTCTGTTTGTTTATGTATGCCAATTACCACTTTCTTCTGCAAGGAGTAATAAAATATTTGAGAATATACTTAGCTAGTAAGAACACTCACAAATAGTTATCATGATAATTATCCACAAGTCTGATCACTTGAAATCTTAAAAGATCTGTCTCATACAAATTCTGGCACATCAGATCACAACAGATTAAATTCACTACTTCAAGTCATCCAAGACTATTAACCAATATCAAACCTGAGTAGTTCACATATATGTATCTGTAATACCTGTTCAGACATCTGATTCATTTTATTAAGAATTATAATCCTTCATTGTATTTTAGATACCTTGATGGCTTCTTTTCCCTACCCTCAAGTCTTTGACTTGTTCACTCCTGAAATACAAACACCAGCTGAAATATCACCTCTCAAAAGTCATGTTAACACATAAAGAAGTAATTTTTTTATTTACATGCTTCATTTTGTTGGTTATGTCCCTTCAAAATCATAATACTGTAAAAGTAAACATAGTTAGGGCTTCAGTATTTTTTGTCCAAAAGACTATAAAATTTGAGCTTCAGCTCTCAATTGTCAAAGATAGTTGGCAGCTTATGAGGTTAAAGGCTTATGAGGTTTTAAGAAAATTCCTTCTTGCCCTGGCTGGTGTAGCTCAGTGGATTGAGTACAGGCCTAGAAACCAAAGGGTCACCGGTTCAATTCCCAGTCAGAGTGTCTGCCTAGATTGCAGGCCTGGTCCCCAGTTGGGGGCACGTGAGAACAACTACACATTGATGTTTCTCTACCTCTCTTTCTCCTTCCCTTCCCCTCTCTCTAAAAATAAATAAATAAATCTTTTTAAAAATCCTTCCAAAGTGCATACAACAAGAACAAGGGCACTCAAGGGAAGAAGATGGGAAGCCACCAATGAGGACAGAGGGACCTAGCTGAAGGAGGCATCCCGTCAGCGTCCTGCTAGGCTTTGCTCAGCGGGAGATAATTCTCTTCATTTTCCCGCAGTGCAGAGCAGTGAAACAAGGGATGAGATGAAGTTGATCCTTCAGTATACAAATGAGGAAAACTAGACAGCCTTCCAGGCCTTTCCAAGAGGGGCTTTAATCTCATTACTTTATAATGTATCATTTGTTTGAAGTATTTAGATATCCAGGCAATTAATAATCTTTGTAGTGCACCCAAAGACAAATGTGGCCTATTGCTCATCCTTTTAGATCATTCATAAAGTTATACCTCTCCTTTAGATAAGGTAATCGGTATGTGACTATATGCTGAAGTTTTTATATCTTTAAAACGTTTGTAGGCAACAACCCTTGGCATATGCACACATATATGTACACCCACAGAGCATGGCTATTTAACTGGGGCAAGAGGGGCCTCTGTTCTGGACCTTATGCTTAGAGAATCCCTCTGCCCTTCTGTAACCCAATGCAGGTCTGGCTGCCTGGCGCTACGAAAGCCAGTGCTCGAGAGGCAGGTGCTGATGTAAACAAAAGTGGTTTATTTCCAGGTGGCAGCCGCCTGAAAGATGGGGGACTCATGTCACAAAGCCTGTATCTCCTCCTCTCAGTGGAGGCAGAGGTTTTTGTAAGGAAGGGGAGGGGAACAGAACAAAGACCAAGGGAGAGGGCTGGAAAGTTCTCCATGTGCAGATGAGCACAGTCATTCTGACAAGGTAAGTGATGGTCCCATGTACACCATCCTGCTTTAGTCATCTGGCTTCACGTCA
Organism: Carollia perspicillata; assembly: GCA_004027735.1. Classification (NCBI taxonomy): domain Eukaryota; kingdom Metazoa; phylum Chordata; class Mammalia; order Chiroptera; family Phyllostomidae; genus Carollia; species Carollia perspicillata. Next base: position 40,955 of record PVKM010003968.1, on the reverse strand, counting down.
TCCTGGATTCACAGGTGAAGGTCAGCAAATCTCCCCAAACTGGGATGCCTGAAGGTAGAGTCTGTATTTTCTGAGCTGTTAGTTCCTAGGGTTCTTATTGAAACATGCTGTTTATCTAAAGCAGCATATTAGTCAGAGCCCACACTTACAGACACAATGTCAGAACAACGGTGGAGTGGGTTACAAGTTACCACCGTCACACTTCCTCTGACCACGGGCCTGTGCGCAAGAGAAAGAATCCAGGAACTGAAGGACTGTGCCCACCCAGAGCCTCAGCCATGCCCTCTTAGGCCTTCTCTGGGTACCAGGAATCCCAGAATTCCCCATCCAAATGGCCATCAGTTGGCTTCATCTTCTTCCCCAGGTCTGTTCCCAGGCACGTATTATTTTATCTATGTAGCCTGAGAGATGCCCAGGCCAGCAAGTATTTGCAGGGGTCTGTGAATAGATGTGGCCACAGGCACAGTCTTGAGAACTCTCAACGGTGGGGTGAAGCTGGGGAGGGGAAGAGAAAAGGGGCTAGGCTGTGGGCTTTGGCGCAGGTTCTGCTAGTGCCTCCACTCTTTAAACATGAAGCTCCACATTGTAGAGGGATTTTAAATTTGAACTTTGCCTGAAGTTATGCTTTTGAAGGTGGGAGGATAGAGGACACTTCATTTAAAGATATTTACCATGATTTATAGCTTGATTTATTGTATGTGAACCTTTATTTATAATTGTTCAAGTCCCACAAATGTTAGGGAAGGGACCACATGAATATAGTGAACAGAGTTAACTTCCCTAGTTTTTCTGGTATATAAATTTCCAAGGGGGTGGTGAAAAATCTTTAAATTTCATAAGGTATGCTTCAGACTGTGATTTCATACTGAGTCCACATTAGTTGGGATTGCTTTTCCTAACATGTCTCAGCAAAACATCAGACAACCTGGTTAAACAAAGCCTCATTCCCACACAACTCCACCTTCCTTGCCTGGCAAAGATTTCCTCTGGTAACACCCTTTGAGGACCATTATTCCAGGCACATTTAAAAGAAATAGCCATTACAATTCAATACAATGGTGGTATTTTTTTTTCAAGTTTAATTCTATTTCTGACTACAGGGGAGATTAAACCAAAGAAAAAAATGTCCCTAAAAAGATAACATACTTTAACCATTTCTTCCCACTCATCCTCTCCTACTTATGTTTAGCCCAAGCCATACAAATTAATCAAACAAACAAATAAAACCTAAGAAACAAAAACAGAAACACAGTTGAACACCATGGAATCATTCTAATAATAATCTCCCAAATACTTGCAAGCCACAATAATAGCATATTAGTAAATATTTACTGAGAATCCTTTACAGCCCTAGGTTATGCTCTTAGGTGATGGCAGTCAAGGTGAGACAGGATAGTAAGAAGGTAGGAAAATTCCTTGGCAAGTAGCAGAGAGAAACTGAGACAGGTGGCTGAGCACAACAGCCAAGCAATTTCACAGTCACGTACAGATGGTTACCAGGGCAGAAGGCCCTGAGTGCCCGGTACGGGGCAAAACTGGGAAAACAAGGACCTCATGTCCAGGGGAACCTCTTCTCCCCTGACCTTTCCTCCCTGGAGATAGCATCTAGGAGAGAATATCTAGGCCTCAGTTGTGTTCTCAGCTCCAGAAAAGCAGCGAAACCAGAGAGGTGATGCCGAAACCAACTGCAGTGAATAAAGACCCCCCATGCCCTGTCACTGACCAGTCAGTGGAGACAATGGCCCTGAAACAGCACACCTAGAAGACTGATGAATGTTCTACTGAAACCCTCCTCTGAGACCTCCCTACCCCAAGATTCCAGCCTCTGAGAGAAATGAAAGCCTCAAGACAAAGGCCCCACACAGCCAGAGCTCTCCCTCTGGGGACGCAGTCCTAGCCATTCCTTTCCCTTCTTCCCCCTAACTCCACGTTTTTTGTCTTCACAGGCTCAAGTCTCCTAAACTCTAAGGCAATGGGCAGCTGGCAGCTCGTCCTGGACTTATCCTCTGAAACCATCCCTAAGGCCTCCTTTTCTCTGACTTCCCAGTGAACTAAGGCACCCCAGCCTAGGCTCTCCTGATGCTTCTGTACTAAGCCCTTCCTTGTTTCACTGTTCCTAGCTTTAATAAATGTATCCTCATAGTCACCTGGACTCCTGTTGTGAAATCTTTCCTATGCAAAGTCAAGAACACACACTTTATAGCTGGCCCTAGGGAGACCAGCTCAAGGCCAGGCCCCTGTCTGATAACAAAGGAATGTATATATGAGACTGTGAAAATAAGACATAAAGAAATCTAGGCAAGAGAAAAGAGTTTTAATGTAAGTTCAGGGGCAGAAAGGATTATTTTAGTTTAGACAGTGGGTAGGAATTAAATACGTTTGGAGAAAAGGCAAGAGGGCATTCCATAATTGTATTTTAGATTAGTTTAGGGCCTTCTGGAATATTCCAAATTTAAATATTGAAGGTATTAAAGCATCTTGCACTCACACACCAATATGCAGGCCACTTAAGATTTGCCAACTGCCTAAGGTAATCTGAAATAGAGATCACCATCATTAGCAAAAAGAAATAGACAAAGGTTGGGCATTGATTTTCAGGGCATTATTCCTGAAAAGTGATGACGTTTTAAGAAAAGTAATAGCCATAAAATGCATTGAAAATTTTATCTTCTCCTTGAATATTGATATTCACTGGGACCATAGTATGTAAGAAACATCTGATTTTCTAACATTAACTCTAGTGAGTCATTGTATTACCACAGCCATATATGGCATAAATAATGAGCTGGCCCAATGATACACACCTGGTGATTCACAGCCAGTGACACTCAAGGTAGGATGTTCAGAGCCATCCAGATTCCTCAGCGTCCAGCATCTTGGAATGAAGTCAGCCGGGCGGTGTTCACTACATGGCCTTGTCAGAATACAAACATAGGTAACATAAATTCCCAAGGCCTGACTAACTATATTAATTACTCAAGCCATTGTGAAGTCTGTGGTGAAAGTTCTGAACCACAAATATGGTCCACAAATTATTACTTGAGAAATATCACCATAGGCACATTCAACTGAGTTTGTTGAAGTAGATTGAGGTTGCAACATTAGAAATAGTGCTTCAGCAAGAAAGCAAAATGTAACGTAAGAACATTTTTTACTATTAGTTTTAAATGTACCTATTTTTTTCCTCCTACCTAAGAAAGTAATATATCTCATTTTGGATAGTTAAAAATATATAGAAAGAGCCCTGGCTGATATAGCTCAGTGGATTGAGCCCGGGCCTGCGAACCAAAGAATCGTGGTTCAATTCCCAGTCAGGGCATGTGCCTGGGTTGCAGGACAGTTCCCATCTCAGCAGGGGATGCACGAGAGGCAACCAAACATTGAATATATATATATAGGAAGATACAGAATTAGATTAGTATTACCATTAGCTTATTATGTAGTGATAACTACTTTTTATGTATTTTTAAAAATATATTTTGATGCATGGTATTTCTATCCAGATTTTGCACCAACAAAAGACATGTGTACTAAGTTAGAATTAGCTAACTATTAAAAATTATCCAAATAGTTGTATATTGCTATAAAAATTTTACCAATTCTTATTCTCTTTTTCACTTAACACTATTCAATATTATTGTAATGAATATATTCATTATATTATTAAATATATTGTATATATTCAATAATATATAAGCTATTATTAAAAATATCATTTAATATGCACATTTCTTTATATAGGTTATTATAAATTTTAAAAGTCATTTAAATTTTTATTAAAGTATGATATGCAAATATTATCATTCTAATTTTGAAACGTTTTCTAAACTGAATCTTTTTGGGTATGGTAAAATGTATAATCTCTTACAGTGAAATTTTTAGAAAAGAAATTGAGGTGAAATTGGGATGTGTATAGAGATCATGCTGTTTGCCTTAGAAGTACAGAGGGCAAGGGAAAATTTGAACTGAGCCAAGCACATTCCACCTCAGGTCATTGCACAGAACACTTTGTCTTGAGATACCTGCATAGATAGTTCCCTGAAACCTCCAACTAAATGTTGCCTTAGTCAGAGCTCTCTCACCATTCTGCATAAACCAGCAACACATTTCTGCATCACTCCTATCCTCTTACTCGCTTTAATTTTCTTCCTAACCTGTTATCCACATCTCACATACTGTACATCTATTTGTGTAATAATTTTTGCTTGTTCTCTCTAGACTATGTTCCTTGAGAACATGAACTATGTCTTTTTCATTACTGTATTCCCAGCATTATAGCTATAGCATATAATAGGTACTCAGATTTTTTCTTGAGGAAATAAATAGAAGAACTGTTAGCTCTTTGTAGGTCAATATTAATTACTTATAACAGTTGTCACCCATTTATCCTTAAATATAGTAAATGATATATTTGTTTTGAAGAAGATAAATGCATCTCAACATCTGAGATATTCAACAGAACAAAACACAGAAAATATTCAGAAGCATGAAGAGTGTAGAGTATACAAAAATGTACAGAACCAAATACTGATATCTGAAGCCTTTCAGAGCTGAATTTGCTTATCAAGACATTCAGTGATAGACAGCTCACATAACAGGCTCATAGTGTAGTTTAAAAACACAAACAATTTCAACAAATGGTGCTGGATATCTGGGTTTCTATCTACATGAAAAAGAATAAAGTTAAACGTCAACCTCACACCACATACAAAAATTAATCCCAAATGGACCCTGGAGCTAAAATTAAAAGCTAAATTTATTAACCTCTTGAAAGAAAATATGGGAGTAAACCTTTGTGACCTTGGGTTAGGCAATATTTCTTGGATATGACTCCTGACAAATAAGCAACTGAAGAAATAAAACAGACAAATTAGACTTCCTCAAAATTAAAAATACTGTGCTTCAAAAGAAACCAACAAAAAAATGAAGAGACAAAGTAGAGAAAGGGAGAAAATACTTGCAAATTATGCATCTAACTTCTTCCAGAATATATAAGGAACACTTGATAGATGAAATTCCAGAGCTCAGAAACACACACAGCTGATCATTGTACTTCTAAAAGATATTATGGCAGATTGACCTACATCCTCACATGGTTCCTAAGAAGAGTACATGGCAGTAAAAACATTTAATCCTATTGGGACAGAACTTCTGTCATCTGGAAAAGCCACTAGAATGAATCACTAGTCACACAAAGTCTCCCATGAAGAAATCATGACTGGTAGGAGGGGTGGGGACAGCTCTTCCTTCTTTTAGACTCTATAGTCACAGCGGGGACATATTTACAGATAACCACCTGATTACCCCCTGAACGGCTAAGGAAAGAGTGTTCAAGGATCCATAGCAACTGACATCCACTATCCAAAGCACTGTCTTCTAGAGAATCACTGTACTGGATGAATCCAGAGGCTAAAAATGCAAGTCTGATTCTTTTTTTAAAAAATCCTTTTGTTTAATCCTCTCCCAAGGACATTTTTTCACTGCTTTTAAAGAGGGGCAGGGGAAGAGAGAGGGGGGAGAGAAACATCAACACGAGAGAAAAATATGGATTGTTTGCTTTCTCGTATGCACCCTGATTGCCTATCAAATCCACAGCCTGCATAGGTATGCTGACTGGGAATCGAGCCCACAAACTTTCCATCCATGAGACGATGCTCCAACCACCTGAGTCACACTGGTCAGGGCAAGAATGTACATTCTACTTGAAAAATTCATAGTTTTTTTTCTTCTTCAGAACACTGTGGATTTTGCCTAGTTATGCTTCTGATTTGCAAACCCTAATTCTTTATTCTTGAAAAAATCATTATTTTTTATTTCTAGGAAAAAAACTCTTTAAACTTGATAATAAAGATAAATAGAACAATTAAAAATGGGCCAAGGATGTGAACAGCCATTTCTCTAAAGAAGAGATATAAATGATCAGTAAGCACATGAAAAGTTGATTGATATCATTAGTCATTAGGAAAAAGAAAATCAAAAGTATGTGATACCACTTCACACCCACTACGACGACATTAACAATTATTGGTGAAGACTGGGAAAAATTGGAATACTCACACATTGTTGATGGGAGTATAAATTTGGAAACAGTTTGGCAGTCACTCAAAATGTTAAACATAGAATTTTCATATAACCCAGCAATTCCACAGTGAGGTGTACACTGAAGAGAACTAAAAACATATGTTCACACAAAAACTCGTACATTAATGTTCATAGAGACATTATTCATTAGACAAAAAGAGGAAATGACCCAATGTCCATCAATTGATAAGTGGATACAAAATGGTGGTACATCCATATAATGGAATATTATTTGGCAATAAAAAGAAATGAAGTATTATGATACATGCTACAACATGGATGGATCTTGAAAACAGTATGGTCAGGTGAAGGAAGCCAGTCACAAAAGGTCATGTATTGTACAATTTCATTTGTATGCAAGATCCAGAACAGGCAAATCTATGGAGCCAGAAAATAGGTTGTTTGGTACCTAGTGTTAGGTTGGGGTCGTGGGCTGAGAATGGGGGATGACTGTTGATGTGTACCGGATGATGAGAATGTTCGGCAATTAGCAGTGACGGTTGCACGACTCTGAGTTTATACTAAAAGTTACTCAACTGTATCTTTAAATGGGTAAATTTTATGACATGTAAATTATATCTGAATAAACTTCTTTAAAAAACTATATGGAAGATTCAAGCAAGTAATCACAGCTGGACAGCAAAACACCAGCATGGGTACCCTGGAGTTGTGCTACAGAACAGGGTTACTCACGAGTAGCACAAAACCCTCTCCCGAAGGGTTCAAATTATACAAAGGCAATAGAATTCTTCTTTTCAGGGCCAGTTCTATTCATAGGCAGAGCAAAAGCCTTGGGTTTTAAGAGGTGTTCCTGTTCAAGCTTTCTCCTCAGCTTGTTGCCTCAAGGTCTGAAATGACTTTTACTGGTCATTTTGTAGACTAAGTCACTAAGGACCCCATTAAAATAGAAACACTGTATGTGGAAATGCACAGTACATTAACTTATTAACACCTGTAAGAATAAGTTTATGAACTTACTTAGCCAGGTATTTCAGTAAAGCCCTAAAGGAATGAAATGTTAATTAATATTAAAGGGAAGAGAGAAAGATTTTGGTATGTGGCACACGGCCCAAAGCACTGATTTGAGTAGCAAAATCTAAGAAACATAAACACAAAATATAGGATGGCTCTGAGGACTAATTTTGTAATATATCATAATCGACCCACCTTGCCTTATCTTTCTTGCTATGAAATCTCTGGCCATTTAGGCTAGGTTTATATCGTTTTGCTCTTTTGTTCTTTAAGCTTTGGTAGGTAACCAGTAAATCTGGGATTATAAATCATAATCCTTGGCAGTGCAAAGCCACTGAAGTGTTTTTATGAAAGGGAGTCTCATGATCAGGTGTTTTAGAAATATAATTGTGGAGAATAGATTTATGTGAACAGGAATGGATGTAGGGAGAGACTATAAGGACCAACAGCTCAGCAAAATGGTATAAAAAGTGCTCCAAAATGAAACCATGTGCAGAAAAAAAATCTGTTCTGAACTTTCCTTATCTGACTAAAGCAGGACTTTATGAGAGTTAGGGAGGTGAGTGGCCTTGGGCACTGGGGCATTCCAAAAAATTGTTGAAATAAGCCTTTTCAGAACCTTCCATCTTTTAAAGCCCTACACTCCTCCACCCGCTTCAGTAAGCTGGTATAGAAACCCGCACTCCTAGCTGTTCAGGGAGTTACTTATCATGGGGTGCTCCCACGTCATGTGAAATAGACTTTTCCACTGTTAATCCATTATCAATTACTTTGCAATTCCCAGGCACTCAGACCTAAATCAGTAGTGGATAAGATTTTCCTCCTGGCCATAGCTTCAAAGAATGTTACACTAACGCTGGTGAAAAGACAGTGCTGGTTTGGATTGCGTTAGCAGCAGAAAGAAGGAAGATGTATCAGGTAAAATCAGCGGGATTTGGGATTTGGATATGGTCAGCAGGGATTGGAGAAAATGGGACTGAATCTCAGGCCTTTTTCTTGGGTCCTTCAAAACCTAATACTCTACTGGCTGAATGGCCTACAAAAATGTAGAGTGAGACACAAAACTTCTGTGTAGGGGCAGGGGATGGAGAAGAAGGGAGTGGGCTGATAACTCCAAAGCAAGCAACAGAACTCTTGGAAGAAACTGCTTTGCTTAGCAAAAACATCTTGGTGAGCCATCTTTGATTCTGGATTTGCAGCTTGTCTAAAATGAACTACAAATTGTACGAAGAAAATATTGCCTGCATAATAAAGTGAGAACAATGTTTTGCTCCAGCCAGAGATGGATGGATCAGGTGTTCCAAGACCAGGAAAAACAGAGGGGCATAACAGGAGGTAGGGAATATGACACAGCAAGACATCAGGAGCTAGGTCCTGTGCAAAGTGCTGGCTAGTGAGTGGCAAGTGCTGCCAATGAACAGGATGTCAGATGTTCAGTTTACCATTATCTGCCATGTGGTGTGGTATATAATGTCCTCATACTCCTAGATATACACCCAAATCTTTAACCCAACTGCTTGGTGGATAAATAAAAACACACATGTTCCAAATTTGGGTCCATGCAGAATGGATAAAAGAAGATAGCTATAAGAGGAAGGATATGAGAAAGATAATTCAGCAATAGTAGGAACCGAGAACAAAGAGTAAAGTGGGGAGGACAAACCGCCTGACATTCGCTACATCTACTAGGAAGTGGGTGGAAGATGGGGGTAGGCAGCCGGGAAACAAGAAAATTATTTTTCATGCTCTCTGTGAGAGCCAGGGCAGAGATCACAGCAGGGCATTTGCAGTCAGCTACTGTAGGACAAGGCAATTAATTCTGAGCAAACTGGATGACTAGGGCCACCAGGCAATTGATACATGGGTAAATACCTAAATGAGAATCTTTTAAATTATCTTTTCAGAAATCTAACTTCTGAATTTCCCCATTCTTGATTTCTATGCAAAACTGAAAGTACTTCTCTATTTGTGAATGTAGGTTATCTTAGACAAACACCTAACGTTCCACGTATTAAAATAGTTATTATCTGCATTACATATGAGATATACCTATTAGGTGGAGTGTTGGAACACGATGATAATATCATCTGGAATAGAAAATAATATTGTACAATTTTTAGTCTTATGACTCTTCTTTATGCTTCAGCAAGGTATATATTTCTCTTGATTAAGACTATCAAACTAATGAAAATGTCTAAATTTTAGTATAAAACTTGTGACTTCTTACCTGGACTATTTACTAAGCCAGTGAAATATGTTTTTAAGGAAAATATATTGGAATATCTTATCTAAATTTTGAAAGTTTGTTTTCTTATTGCTGAATTACTTCCCCAAATGAACGTCCTAGGACCAGAGCAGTTGGGAAGATAAATGATGTACCTGGAAATTATCCTCATGGGCTAATCTTATAAAAACTATGTTCTCCCATTGTAACTTTCACAGACATTATTGTATTTGCCAAGTCACCGGCTCTATGGTTATCACCAGCAACTCTAATGAAAAAATTAGATTGTTTTCTCCTTCTGTGGAGATAAATGTGATCTGTAACATTCTCTTTAATGTCAAATAAGATTTAATAGAATTTACCATGAAAACAAACTGGAAAATGAGAGGTTTTTTTTAAGTTGAAAGCTGCAGATGCTTGGTTCAGAATGTCCTCAGAATCTGTATATTCTACCTCTGAAATTATAAACCTAATTACACTGCCACTGGTCACCAGCGCCTCTTGCAGCTATTACCTGTTGCCCACACACAATTATCTGCAAGGTCAGTGGTGTCACTGAGCCAGCCCAAACCTACAACAGCCTGGCCTACTGAGCAGGTGACAATTGAAATGAAACAGTTTTATCTTTGAAAAATGTAACTTGTCACCAAGGCTGATTCTAAATCATCCAACAGAAAAGATATGCTCCTAGATCTTTTACAGGAAACCAAGTCTACTTTGGCACTTGGCTAAAAATTTAGTAGGCTTTCCACATACAACTTTTATGTAAAACTCACTATCTCTAAGATTTTCATTGGCAGAAAATTTTTGCAATAGCTTTACAAAATGGGAAGTGGACAAATGTTTCTGTTTTTAGACATCAAAATTCAGGAAATGAAACACAACTCTTTTTTTTTATATTAGCTCCTTTTCCCAGTCTGTTAATTACACTGTCCAACCAAAATTGAATACTTTATTATCAGACCTCTCCAAGACTTTTCTCATATCACAGTTCTCTCTGGAATTTGAGAAATGTCAAGAATAGTAGTAAGAGATTTATCATAAAGTATTCTCTTTTCTCCACCCTCCAGGCTGTAGATAAGGAGTTGGGAGTCTCAGAGAAAAGATTCTATGTGTATATATGGAATGAAATCATTAAAAGTACACCTTTAGCAATATTTCTCCCTGGAGTGTGAGTATTTTGAACTTTGGGGGAGGATTTCAACAAAGAAGTGTTAAAAGAAATACTGGACATTTGCACACAGAATAAGCACACTTATCCCAAAAAAAATGAGAAGTTGTATTTACTAATTAGAAGGAAGATGTCAATACTAACGTCAACTTCAGTTAGCTGTTAGTTCCTGAGAAATTAACACATGATATGTTTATTCAGCATTTTATTCTAAAATAGAACAGGTTTCAAGTCCTGAAACTGGTCAAAAATGTAAAAAATAAGGTTATAGCTTAGGTTGTCTCTCCCTTTCAGCTTCAAATACATAAGCTTTGTGTGAAACATCACCCAAATAATTAACATATCTAATACAGTTTCAAGTCACCAACTTCAGTCATTTGTAGCATTTGTGGGAGCGGGAGGAATGAGAAAAAATTCTTAACATGTTTGCCTCCCACTGTCTTTTCTTCATGACAAAGGTCACAGTTTTGCTTTATGATAGATTGGGTTATAGACCGTTGGAGCTAAAAGTGACTCAGTTATCTGGACTCATTCTCTTATTTTATACAGAAGAGGAAAATGAGGCCCAGGGCATTAAATGACATTCCTCAGGTCACAAAGCTAAAAAAGAAATAATGGGATAGGAGTTAGGAAATATAGAGCAGGGGAGAGTTTTTTATTTTCATTGTTTTTTATTAGTTCAAATATGTTGACCCTGTAAGAGATGAATTCAGGTAAGCCAACTAAAAGCACTTGCACTTGACGTTTTTCAGTATAACAAGGACAGGGAAAACCTACCACATAAAACTGAAAAGAGAAATGACCCACAGAACAAGCGAGACACAACAAAGCACGCTTCGGTTTTTCAGCCTTGGGGCCAAAATCACATTTATGATCTTGGTAACCAACCAGAAAGAATCTCGTTTCTGGAATGCTTGTAGAGACCTGAATTAGTCATAAGCTTCTTAGGAAAGAATTTATCCTTTGTTTGATATTGATTCTCGATCAGAAAAGCAAGCAAGCCTCTTTTTGTTATGGGCCTAGCTATACTGCAGTTGCTGGTAAAACAATTCCTTGGAAACCTTTGACTAAAGAGCTATCTATTTTGAATGACTTTAGCATGAGTTATAGTATCTCATGAGGTCTCTCCCGGCCCTTTCCCTATTGGCACCAACGCAACAAACGTCACATGCTTGCTTCAGAGAATTAGAATACCCAGCGATGATAGAATTTCTAATTGTAAACTGACTCAACTGGGGAAATAACCATGGAAAGTATTCCACAGTATTGCCAGAATCATTATTCTAAATGGTTTGAATGAGGAAGATTCAAATGACAATATCCAGCACAAAACAATTCCAATAAAGTCATGGCTTTGAACCAAATATTCGGGCCATTTGATAACAAGCGAGATAATCCTGGCTTCTGGTTTTCCTCAGTCCCCAACCCTCTTCATGCCCACACATGTAAATCTGTCACTGCCTGTCGCCAGAGGATAAAAATTCCTTTCTAATCTGCTTTCACAGGTAGGAAACTGACCAAAAGCTCCATTCGGTTCTTAATTAAAGTTTTTCTTTTAGTTAAAAGATAAGAAAGACACACTGTAATTCTGAAGTCTCTAGGAACAACTTTAGGTAGATACTGTAGTAAAATACAACATTCAAAATAATATCTGGCATTTTCTTGGCATTCCAGAGGCATACTTGAAATAAGTTATGCCAAGAGGAATCAAAAATGGTAAAGGAAATTACAGAAGTGTTTGACTATCATCCAAAAGATTCTAACAGACAAAAATTTCCCTCCACTCCACAAGCATCTTAAAGCGTTGTACCAAAGAATGCTAAAGATTTTAACTGGCTGGCAAAATACATAACAGGTGGCAAAATGCACAGCCGGTGGCAAAATATTTTGCACTTGGTAGCTGAACCTTTTCTTTTTATTTACACACTTGATTATTTTTTAATCCTCACCTGAGGACATGTTTTTATTGACTTTAGAGAGAGAAAGGGGGGAAAGGAGGTGGGTAGAGGGAGAGAGAGGGGGTGGTGGAGATATTCACTGGTTACCTCACATACTCACCCCGGCTAGACCAGGGATCAAACCCAGGACCTAGGTATGTGTTCTGACCAGGGATCAAAACAGCAACCTTTTGTTGTGTAGGATGATGCTTCAACTAGCTAAGCCACCCAGCCAGGGCCATACTTGACCATTTTATAAGCAAATATAGTAATCAGAAAAAAAAAACATCAGGAATAATTTCTATAAAATAGAATTCATTCTGTATGAACACAGCAAGCTTCTCCACTCTTTTATAGCAAATAGAAACTCTTAAATGCTCAGTATTTGATTCTCTGGTCTCCCCTGTGCCTCCCTGCTGCATTGAAATACTGTGAACCACCCCTCACATTTATTCTTATGAATCAACATGAAATTTGACAACACTTTTCCTTCCTCATTTCAGATATGACTCATTGCTTTGGTTTAATCCCCCAAGGACCAGAAGCTCTACTTTAAAGTAAGGAAACAAAAGAAGCACCTTTAATTGGAGCTGGTTTACCCAGACAACTCTAATAGTTATTATTCGCTAACTTCTTAAGTACACATTATAAAGCTGAGTGCTTAAAGTGTCCTCTCTTCAGCCTTCCCGGGGGAAACCAGTGTAGAAAAGCTGAGAGCCTAACCTGACTGATAAATCTTACACTTGAAGTTTATCAGCAGTGCTATTGAACCACCCATTATCTCTGGGATGCTATTGGATTTTAGTTTGGGGAGCATTTTATTTCATTTTCAAGATTTTGGATCATCTTCCCTCCAGGCCCCTCTGACTTTGCACACAGAAAAGTAACAGATCTGAGCCATTCTTGAAAAGCCTTTTGAATTTAAAGCTTGACCCATTTTCTGCTGTGTGATAAACCAGTCCCCCACCTCTCCGTCTCTCTCAGAAAGTGCTGCAGAGCTCGACTCACTGCAGAAATCTCAAATCATCTAGAAAAGCCTGTGGTCTTTCAAACAATATTCCAATTAGAAGGGGAAAAAAGAATATGGCACTCTAAATAAAATTCTACTTACCCTTACTTGCAAGGAGGAAAAACGAAATAAGAAGCTGAGGCTCCTTTACTTGTCTAACTCCTAGAAACATCTAGTCCTAAGAGAACCGTTTCTTGGTTTGGAAGATGAGAGTTGAAGTTAAACAATGATCCTTTTTCCATTTATTAAAAAAAAAAAAAAAGACAGCAGAGGCAAATGCTCTGTTGGACAGATTGTTTTAGCAGATGTTCATTATCCTAGGGAGAAAACAGCTTCTACTTTGCAGCTTAACACTTGCAAATTTAGAAACTTTAATATTTTTAACTTGAAATGGTCCATGTGGCATGAGTGAGAGATAAATATTATAACCATTTATGTGAGCAAATGGTTGCATTTCACTATTAAGGCCACATAATGCTGCCACTATTGTTATATCGTGATATGGCAATGCAAGAATTATTGCCCATCTGAGCTTTATGAGCTTTGGTTTTTATTTTATTTTTTTATTTTTCTCAATCATGTACAATGGCACCCTGGAAGAATATAAATCATCATAGCAACATTTAGAGAGTACTTTTGATGGACCAGGCACTCATAATTACTGTATGAGGTAGATGCTATAAGTTTGGCTATTTTAAAATGTGTAAACTGAGTCACACAAAGGTGAAGTAACTTACCTAAAGAACAGAACCCAGAAGGGGTGGCACTGGCATTTGAATATAAAAGGTTTGACTCTAGGATAGAGTGGTCAAATGTAAAGGGCCAAGCAGAAATAGCTTATGCTTTACAAGCCATACAGTCCGTGTTGCAGCTACTCAACTCTGTCTTTGAGGAAGAAAAACAGCCTAAGACAACACGTAAATGAGCCAGCATGGTTAGTTCCCAAAACACTTTATCCATGGACACTGCAATTTGAATTTTATATTACTTTCATATCACAAAGTAGTCTTATTTTGATTTTTTTCAACACTTTAAAAATGTAAAAACATTTTCTACACTATGAATTGTACAAGACCATGTGGTACTCTGGATTTGGCCCACTGAATAGCTTATTTGACCCCTGCTCAAAGCTCTTAATGACCATATTATTTTTTTAGTAGTGTCTTCTTAAAAAGTATGTTTTTTGATTTTAGAGAGAGAGGAAGGGGAGAGAGAGAGAGAAACATTGATTGGTTGCCTCCTATATGCACCCCAGCCAGGGATCAAACACACAACCTAGGTATGTACCCTGATAGTGTATGTGTGTATATACATATACATATGGTTAAATCATATAAAACTGGCATATTGAACTGTTTGACCTATAAAAGTAGCAATTCCATAGGTTTTGACATAATATTAATAAATGTCTGTTGCCTTAGGAGGTAACACTCATTTTATGAGAGCTATTAATGCATGGGCTACTGACAAGGGGGAAATTACATAAATAATTCAAGCATTAGAAGTATGACACACCAATGATCTTTCAGCTTCCTCTAGAATCTTTTCTGTGAAGCAGATTTTGATAGCTGAGGGCTAAAGTTATAAGGAAGTGGGAACATCGCATTACCTCATAATTTCTCTGTGACCAGACTGTACTACATCACCTCATTTACTTTCCATGAGGACGCTGTGGATGAGCGTTTTTACCCTGGTTGAAGCAGTGTAGATTCCTGGAGACTGAGTATAACTTGCCTGTGTTCAGCGTGCTAATAGATGACAAAGCCTGGAGTTGAAGAATAAAAGACTCTTCTTTATTTTGCTGAGACAGCAGAGATGGTTTCATTGCAATCTGTCAATACCACTAAGACTTTTAAGATAAATTTAATTTATCTTCAAATTCATCACTAGAAAATCAGTCCTAAGCCATAGTATTAAAATTTCCTTCATTTTCAGTAAACTCCAGAAAATATGCTCACATAATTTTTAAACATCATATATAGCCACCATTATATTGTCTCTTTGAAATTTTTTTATACCAGAAACACCCTAGTTGGTAAGATCTTAATGTAATTTTAAATGCAAGAGAAGAGAAATATGGAAATTATAGCTTTTGGTAAATGTCATGTTGATAAAGCTAAATGATTACTTAAAACTGATAGATTTACAAAGCCTGAAATTTAGAGCACAAATTCTTTTTTCTTTTTTTACATTTTAGCATATTAGTAGAATGTTTAACTCCTGTGTGTACTAAGAAAGCAGTTCTGCACATACTGAGAAAATAGGCATTAGGGAAGGAAAGAAACTACAAAGTAAAATCAAAAGAAATGTCAAGTCAGAATGTTAAAATTATAATACTTTGCTTCATTTGCACCTCTTATTACCTAACTATTGAGGAATAAATTATAAAAGAGCTAAGGCATTCTAAAGAATTCACCAGAGACACAGATATCCAATGGAGGAAAAGAATTGCTCAGAGTTACAGTTAAACTGGAAAGTTTCTTTCCTTCTTTTTTTCATTTGTTTTTTCTTTCTTTTCTTTTTTTTCCCCTTTTTTCTTGGCACAGTAAGTAAGATAAATTTCAGGCACAACTGGCCTTCTTCCTCTCACACTTTTCCATCTTTACTTTTTTTGTTTTTTTCCCCTAAATGACAGATCAACTTTTTATACTATTACTTCATTTTAATTCATCAAATATTATATTGCCTTTCATTCAAAATTTACTTCAAAGTCAGTTTTGTCTAGAGTGCACACTGAGCAAGCGAAGAATAGAGACATCTGCCAGAAAGTGAAGTTTAAAAATTAATGAAAAGGTTTTTGGCATTCCTCCAAAAACAGAGTGTTTGTATGAAAAAAAGAAAAGGTTTATAACTGTTTATCATGCACCAGATTCTGTTGTTTTCTTTTGTTTTGAGCATATAATAGACCAGGATGGAAAATAGTCCAAGGAAAAGGGGATTTGGGATTTTCTGCTTTGCACTAGAAGGCAATCACTACAAAAGTAGGGGTTTTGTCTTGTTCACTGCTAAATTTCCAACATAAAACAGTTTCTGGAACATGGTAGATGTTGAATAAATATCTACAGAATAAATAAATGATGACTGAAGAGTGACTTTGGACGTGAAATCAAGAGCACAACAGTTAAATAGATAATACTTTTGTCTTGCCTTAATGAGTCCTTCTTTAGCCACGAGTCAAAGCAATGAGGGAAATATTCTGTGAGTCATTCAGACAAACCACTATTTAGTAATATGGACATGACATGAGCTTGAAGATAATGAGGTTTCTCAACCTCAGCATTATTGACACTTGGAATATGATACTCCTTAGTTGTGGGAGTGTCCTGTGCATTGCAGGATGTTTAGCAGCATCCCTGTTCTCTACCTACTAGATGCCAGGAGTTCCCCACCCCCTCTGTTGTGGCAACCAAAAAATATATCAGATGTTCCCCAATTGAGAACAATGTTCAAAAAGAGAGAACAGTCCTGAGTACCGTGGTTCAGTTAATTAAGCCTCGTACCACAAAGTGAAAGGTTGCCAGTTCGATTCCCTGTCAGAGCACGTGCCTGGGCTGCAGGTTGGGTCCCCAGTTGGGACATGCAACCAATCAATGTTTCTCTCTCACATCATTCTCCCTCTTTCTCCCTCCCTTCCCATGTCTCTAAATAAATAAATAAATAAATAAATAAATAAATAAATAAATAAATAAAAAGTACAATAGGCATGTGGTTTTAAAAAAGGAAGAACAGTAGACAGACCACATTTCCAGGTTTTAGAAACACTTGTAAGTAAATAAGGGGCAGCGGAGTTTACTACCTCAAAATGTGCCTTTTGGGGGATATTGATTATTTTGAACTGGTTATTTTTAAGAAAGGAAAGACTCAGGAAGAATCTTTGATCTCCTCTCTGTTCCAGGAAGGGAGATAGCATCAGAGATAACTATTGTGCCCTTAAAAGTCTATCATCTCACAGTATTTCAGTCACTGTAATCTACAATCCATGCAATTCAGGCTCTTTAATGAAGATGGAACAAAAAATGTTATAGACTGATTTTCATCCCAACCTAGATGGGTATCATTTTTCTTGCATAATATTTAATCCACAGAGAAGCAAATCAGTATTTTAACAAATAGCTAATATTTGTTTAATCAAAAATACCACTCACATAAAATCAAGATACTTTTGGCCACTATTAAGTTTTTCCTTTATAGTTAATTAATTTACACCACAAAGAAGAAATGGCGTGCTAGATATGGGAGGATATCTACCTCTAAGATACTGTATCAGTCTGACTTGTGCTCCACTCCACCCATCCCACACATTCACCTGCCACCTTGCTCTAATAGTTGCAAAACTGACTAAGCAAATATTTTATCAGCATAGATATTTCCAGCACCATAGTATCAATAATATCAAAAGTATATTCTCAGGGCAAAGAACATTTTTTGAAAAGGTAAAGAAAGGGATATAAACTAGAAGAGAATTGTTTAATTACACCTTACCTGGAAACAAGTACACAGTCCCAACAAAAATGGTAATAAGTCATACCAGGTATACATAACCATAAACTATGCATTTATTTAAATGGGCTGCTTCAGTTTTACTACTATGTAAATAGAAAATACAGTGAAGTTAATTTGTGATAGCTAATGATACTGTGATCATTTCAGTTAATTAAAAATGTACAGAAATTCAAGAAAGGAGACTGCATTTTGGCAAATTAAAAATAAATGGACGGATTATGTGCCATATTCAACTATTACTTCATAGACATCATTCCACATAATAGTTTGCTTACCAGAATATTGGTTCACTGTGGAAAACCCAAATCATATTATCAGGTAAAGGCATGCAACAATGATTTCTTTCCAGCTTCGACTAGGATTCATATTACACAAGTCATATGTATATTCATGTTTCTTCAAACTCTGAACAAATGGAAACTTACCTAATGAGACAACAGATATTTGACCTGGCTTGTATCCGTTTTGATGATCTTCCTTATAAAAAAATATATATTCCTAGGAAACCCAGAGTCATGGAAGAGAGGAAATAAAATATAACTTTGAAAGAAAGTACCAATAACAGCACTCAAATAGATTCCTCTGCAAATTTGAAAACACTTGTTTACGACCTACAGTCTATGTACACTGGGTGATGTTGTAAGTATAAATTCATGAGACTGCAGTGTTCAACCTAAGCCTAAGAAAATATGAACTACTAAGAGTGGAAGGATGATTTGGTCCAACAAATTCAGCCCTTAAAGTCATTTCAAGCACTTGTACCCAGAATAAGCACTACACTGGTGAGCCTGGGAGCAACTAACTGTGAATCAAGAAATGCTATTATGCTTCCTCAGGAAGAAGGGTGACTTTTTTGTTTGTATGACACCTATTAGTAAGCTCCAAGGACAGAGTACAAGGACCCTGTACTACAGGAGTACAGGGACCCTGATTTTATCCTCATCTTTAAGAAAAAATCGTGAAGAAAATAGCCAATAAAAGTATATAGAGTTTTTTAAAGAGAGACAAGTAACATAGTCATACATTACATTAATAACTTTCCTTAAGCAGTTAACAAATATAAAGCTCATTTCTTGGTTGGACCTATTCAAACAAGATTTGAAATCTTTTCTCCAAATAGAAATAACATTTGCTTCAAGAGCAAAAATTTTAATATTTCAACCTGAAACACATTCACAACTTCTTGATTCATGAGTATTTACCCCTCTGAAATCAAGAAGAAACAATCTCTAGAGCCAGTTTCAAGGATGTCTATTATTGTCTCTAACTTTTTTTTCTTAGAAACTTCAGTTGGAAAAAAATCAATTTAGAAAAATTTTACATGAAACTATCCCAAGTAAATAAAAATTATAGATCCACTCATTCACTTAACATAAAAGCATTTAAGTGATTTAGGAAAAGTTAAGCATGAGGAAGAAGGCAGTACTCTCAAATCCAAATCTTACCTGGTAAATGGAAATGGAAAACACTCCTGAAAAGCGCTCTTGACTTGTACTCCTTCCTCAGGGGACAGCTGAAGCACAGCAGCCTATATTCTTACACCCTCTGAAAAACATCAGCAAGCTTGATCTGTGCACATAATGGCCTGCATAATGTAAGAAAGTGCCCGTTTCTTGGCAACAAGAAAACAATCCTTTTCAATTAATTCACAGCAATTGGCCCACATTTGTTGTTAAACACAGAGTGAAGAAAATGTTTTAAGAACTCAAATGAAACTGCTAATAGCTCACCCAGAGTGTCAGATCAGTTTTTTTCATTTTGAAAAGCATTTTTGATTAATTGACTACCCATTCCAATTACCTAAACCAAGAACTTTTATCCACCTACCTGTCTCACTTCCTCATTGTGTATTGTTTACTCAAAATTCCACTCGTATAGTTGCATCCATTGTTGCAGAAACACAGTAAAGATATGAAAGACACATCTAGCAAAACTGTGGCATGTAACGTTATCCCGGTCCTGGTCCTTTTGCATACCATATTTGGTTTGAAAGTAGCCCTTGACGTTCATTAGGAGACATAATTCAAAGCAGTTGTATGTTTTCTTAGCTATTAAATTAGACCACCTCCAACACTCATTTTAGATAATATGTAAGAAGTGCAGCTAGGCTAGTTTCAATCTGTGCTAATTTAACTGTTTTCTGGGTTCATATATACTTGTGAGAATATGAAGAAATCTTTGGACAGTTCTTAAGGTGCCGTGCATCCTCACACATATATCGGAAATGTCATATATCAATAGGGGATACCTATTTAAAAATCTTTGTTCAAAAAGGGATGTGATGAGAAAAATATGTTCTACATAATTTTTGTTGTTAACCAAATTTTACCATTGCTAATAGTAAAGTTTTAACTACCTAGTGTTCTGTCTCCCAAATGAGAAGACAGCTTAACGTGGGTAATTTCCATATATACCTGAAGCCAATGGGATGACTTTTGTCTTTACAACCCCTCCACTTGCCAAGGTATGTGTTGTGGGGTTTACCTTCAACAAATCTTTCAGGGTTTTTTTCTCCTTTTATCATCTAGATCTCCCTAGAATGTGTCAGCCTTGTCTTGTTATCATTAATGGGCAGTTCTTAGGTAAGATTTCAAAGATTCAGCCTTTGGGAGGTATTATCTTCATGTTACAAAGCACTCTCTGTTGGCAGGAGTTTGAAGCAGTGCTGTAAACCGTGGTAGGTGATGTATTTGGGTAGACCTTCGGGCGCGTTCAAATCGCACTCTCGACAGCTGTGTGCACTTTCCGTGGATAGAACTGGCTGGGATAATTTTACAAGTGTTTTTTTCAGTTTTAGTGCTGACTCTTCTACTTGCCAGCTCTGACTTCAGGAAGATTGGTTAAACATTTTGTGTCTCAGTTTCCTTATCTGTCAAATGAAGCTAAGAATATTTACATCATTGGGTTGTTGTGGGGATTGACTACAGAGGCAAAGCTTCTTGAAACAGGGCCCAGCAGATGGTAAGTGCACAAAGGTTAGGCATATTATTAGCGTTGTTGTTGTAGTGTTCTTGAACTAAGTGATTTTCAGCTTTCTTTCCAGGGTTAGGATTTCCAAAATCCTACATAATCTTTATGTAAAATATAAAATAATATAAACAAAGGCTCTTGAGGAACATAATATTTAATTACGTTTCTTCCTTTTTGTATAGATTCTTGTTCACCATCCAATACATCTAAATACTTAGAGCTTTTATATGCCCTTTCACTAATAAAAGAAAATGTACACTTACTTAGAAAAAAGGGAAATTTATTTATCTTTCTGAAAAATACACTCATGTTAAACACGTTGACTTAAGCAATTTAACCAAAGGTATAGGGAAGCAGAAATTCGGCAAGAATCTTTTACTATAAGATATTTTGTTACTTGCAATGTAATTATTAAAGGATTCACAAGCCTTTCTTCTTATCTTCTTAAAGTGTATGGACCATTTGCTTTAGCTTTTAGCATCCATTTGGGTGTATTTTTAACCAGCAGCTGCAAAATACTAACATTTGAGAGGAAATGCATGCTTTTGAGTGTTTGTTGTAAACAGTCCAGCCAGAATGGGCCATGAAGGTTCCATCTGATCCTTCCCGGCTTGAAAGGCAGGTGTACCCTTCAGTCTCAGCCAAATCCGTTATGCAGTTCCCCCGATCAAAATACCACACCCTCTCTCTGCTAAGAAAAAAATTTAAATTGTTGGTAAGAGGCCAAATCTTCTTCTTCAGAAACCAATCTTCTTCTGAGGGTTACCTTCAGCCACTCCGGCAGATGTTTACTATTATCTGCTCAGTACATGGCAGTGCCTCCCTTGTTCTTGATTTCTGACATTCTCGTTGCCTCGAGATCTTGACATAGCAAATTCTGCTACAGGAAAATTAACCTGTGAAGTCTGCAAAAACCTGAGAGGACAGCGTTTGTTTAAAAGTACCAAACTCTGGAACTTGTAACGAAAATAACTCTGGCAAACATCGATCTAGGGTCTCTTCACAGAAGATGGGCCACGACGTGAAAGCAACGCTGCCCAAACTGCCGGGAGACGCGGACCCCTCCTCACGGATCTGCAGCAGTCGAGGTCGCAGAGGCATCTTCCTTCCACGACTCTGAGGTAGTTCTCAGAGTTCAGTGCTACCAAGCGGAACAGCACAAAAACATAGCATGCTATAAGATATTTAGAAGTGGCTTTTGTTCCCTTTTCTGTACATCCTCTCCAGACTTGTTGATTTGTTTATGATGGCCATTCTAACTGGTGTGAAGTGGTATCTCATTGTGGTTTTAATTTGCATCTCTCTGATGGCTAGTGGTGCTGAGCATCCTTTCATATGTCTATGGGCCCTCTGTGTGTCAAGTCAAGGAACATGTATGAAGGACCCAAGGACAAGAAGAACAGGGGAGGAGGAAGGATTGAATGTGGGAAAAGGGAGGTGGGCAGGGCAGGGAAGGGCAATGGGGGAAAAATAGGGGCAACTGTAACTGAACAGCAATATAAAATATTTTTTAAAAAAGAATAAAAAGAAGTAACTTTCAGGTACCTTTATTTCTAATTCAAGTATAATGTTGAAAATGATTAATCATGGGAAATATTAGAATTACCATGAATAAAAATAAAACCAGTACCATTATACAAAAATGCATAGAAGTCACAGAAAATCTTCTCACAGTTTATAAATTTGGAAACAAGACATTAAGTCTCAGAAGACACAAGCTGATGACGACTGTGCAAAATGATTCTTGCAGATACAGTTAATGATGACATATTGCACAAAATAAAATATTTATATGCATGGAATAAAAATATAAATACAGTTCAGCAGATTATAGTCAGTCAAAATATAGTAGAGCTAAATCAAGGGTTTCTATTTTTTGGAGCTAAGAAAAATATTGAGTATATTTTGATTGGAAGCCCATCAGAAGAGTACCGTTACTATAACCTAGGGTTATAATTTTTTAGCCTCATATTAAGAAAGAATTGACCCAGGAAATTTTTAAACATCCAGATCCTTGGACCTCAATCCCAGAGATCCTGACTGAATGTCTTAAGTGGGGCCAAGGAATCTGCATTTCAGTCAGTTCCTGGCACTGATTCAGGTGAGCTCAGGTCCACTGTTGAGAACCACTGAGAGACACCGGGGGCTGGGCCTCTGCTCCTCTGCCAGAGGGAACGCTTGGATAATGGAAAGCGGGGAAGGCCGTTGAGAGGAAGAACTGTGATTGGTCATGAGGAAAAACAAAAAAATACAGTTCAGCTTCCCCAGGTAGGAGAACTAGACGGAGAATGAATCTTGGTGAATGAACCTTGAGACACAAACAGAAGATGTGGGCATACCTGTAATGGCTTCTCATTTTATGCTTGTAATGCCATTTAGTGTAATGGCATAAAAGCCAAAGTTCTTACAACAGACTTCCAGACTGGCCCCCTTACCTCTCGCTTCTCACTCTTTCCCCCACAGCTAACTCCACTTGGCCTGCTATTTCGTAAAACACTGCCTTGTCCTCCCTTCACATCTTTCTTTAAATGTCATCTTCTCAAGAACCCTTCTCTGACCACTCTATGGTCAAAGCACAACCCCTGCCCAACCCCACTGGTACGCCCCATTCCCCTCCTGCCTTACATTTTTCCTTTACCTTATTAACACATTCTATATTTACAGATATTGTTCATTTTCTGTCTCTTCCCATTAGACTGTGAACTCCGCGTGATGGCAGGGATTTTGATCTGTTTTGTTCACTGGAACATCACAGTATCTAGAATGTCACTTGGCACATTGTAACTACTACTATACAGAATTAAAGAGGGCTCCCATTAGAAAGTATGGTAGCCTGAACAATCAGGGCAAGAAAGAACTTCATTCGGCACTAGAAGTAGAGAAAAAGTTTGTTTGAAAGATTTGTTTCTGTTAAGCTTCTCAAGTATGTAGATGAATGCATTTTATCAAATTCAGGAAGTCTTTCTGGCCATTATTCCTTCAAATAGTTTTCTATTTTTTCATTTTAGATTTTCATACCCTTCTTCTCTCCTTTGCTATTACACACAATCGATATACTTGATGTTGTTCCATAGGTCTCAGGTTCTGTTTATTTTTCTTCACATTTTTTTCTTTTTCAGATTAAATAATTTCCATTGATCTGGAAAAAAAAAGATTTGTTTCTAATTCCTCTGTGCTCTTCCAGGAAAAAAGAAAAGTAAGAAAGAACTGAAGTATGGGAATTTTTTCAACTGTCACAACACTTCAAATTATATTTGTTTTCCATTCTTTCACAAACGTAAGCATAGGTAGTTATTGTTTAACCCTACCAAAAGCTAATAATTCTGTCACTTTAGCCTTAGGGAAATGAAAAACAGGAAACATTTTATTGAGGCGCCTAGATTCATAAGTAATATTTTAAAAGGTTATTTGAAGGGTGTTAGAATTGATTTCAAACAGACTTGCATTAAGGCAATATAAAAATGGATTTTTTTGAGAAAGCATCGAAAAGCCCAGAACTTTGCTGTCAGTACCCTATTTCTTCACAGGCATGGCTAAACCTGAATATTACTTTCTGAACAAAACCATTAGAGAAAGAATTCTTAAGGAAGTTATTATTCTAATTAATAATGTCAGGATTACTGTATTCTATTACTGAATGTATTTTTTCAAATGCCTTAACATATGAATATTAAGAAATAGGAATGAACTTACCAGTTCAAGTAAAACAGCAAGAGAGGCCTTGCTGACCTCAAAACTTTTTTTTCACTCATTTCCCAACTCGTGTTTCTCAGGAAAGTCTATGTTTATGTGTATATTACACTGGGCTTTCCACCCATAATAACAGGAAAAATACCTCTGTTATTTGCAGTGACATTATTATGGCCTGGTGGCTTTCCAACTGTTTCACCTACTGGACAGCTCAGTTTCATTTGAAGGACAAACCTCTAACATTGGGTGCAAGCAAGCGCCGGGAGGGGTGCAGAAGTATAATTGAAATGGGAACAGAATGGGGAGCAGGAGGTGGAAAATAGTTCTGACTTTCTGCTCTGTTCTGTATGCAGGAGACAAGAGACTCTCTCAAAGTAACATAAATCTCTGAATGTTTCCTCACATTCCATTCTTGTTCCATCACAACATATTCAAAATTCAAAACCCCTTCATCGAATGAATTATCATCAGTAAATAACCATCATATCCATACTATTTCCCACAATGTTCTCTACATGCCCTTCCCAATATATTCCCTCTTGCCCTCTCCCTCAACCTCTCTCTTTCGTTCTTTCTCATCCACACATACACTGTATAAAAAATACGTGCTCACTCTCATCTGTGCAACTACCCTGTGCCAAGTACTGGTAAGTAGGTTACTTATGTTATTCCATTTCACCCTTCAACCAACTCTAGATGGTGAATACTTTTATCTCCATGTTACAAATGAGAAAAATGAGCCTCTCTGGTTACTGCCAGGGAGGCTGAAACAGATCTGACTGCCTCTAAAATCCATGCTTTTAACCATCATACTATGTGGCTTCTCCTCAGCCCCTGCAATGTCCAACAAACGATTGTGCTTGAAAAGTCCCGTGATGTTTGTGTGCAAAATAAATAATCACATACTCCACCCACAACAAGCGAAACAGAGACAGACTCATAGAAAGAGATTAGGGTGACAGCTAAGGCGGGGGGAGGTTAGGGGGTGGAGAGATTGAGCAAAAAGGAAAAAGGGCTCATGGCCATGAACAATGGTGGGGTGACTGTGGTCGGGATACAAGGGGACTAAACTGATAATGGAAAAAATACAATAAAAATTAAAAAAACAATCACATAAATTAGAATGCCTGACAAATCTGTTTATGACCCTCTGAATGGAATTTTTAGTCCAATAAATATTTTTTGGCTATTTATACCATAAGGTAGTTTTAAGGACAGAAAAAACAAACCTTTTTTTAAATTTAATTTTATTATTTTTTATTTTATTGTTTATGCTATTATAGTTGTTCCACATTTCCCCCTTTGCCCCATCCACCCCACCCTCCCCCCACTTCCATAGTTAATCTCCTCACCATTGTCCAGGTCCATGGGTGCTTCATATATGTCCTTTGACTAATCCCTTCACCTCCTTTCAATCAGTCCCCTCTCCCCCGTCCCTACTTACATCTGTCAGTCAGAAGAAACAAACATTTTTGTGCTGTCCTAGGTAGTGATGCAATTTAGACTTAATCCTTTTCACCCAGGGGTGGAAGACCTACACTCAAAACAGAATGTATTGTGTTCTTCTGTGCTGCCATAATAAGTATTTGAAGGCTGAAATTCTGGTTGGCAGGTGGACTTCCTGGCATCACGATGCGTGTATCACAGAAATTGTTTTGTTTCAGAGAATTCAAATGTTTAGATGCTGTCTTGCTCAGATGTTTTCACTGATAAATATGATAACTGCCAGGTGGGGATGCTGAGGGACAATAACCAACATTTTTAAAGCTTTCATCCTGTTTATAATGTTGTATGATGTATAAGAAGAGCACTTACTGAATCTCATCCTAGCTTAGTGTCTAGGCATTTGATCTTGGTATATAATATTCCTATAGCTCCTCCCATCCACATGAGGAATCTCTCTGAATCCTGTGGCACAAGAAAATGAAAACACTCTACTCTTACTCAGCCTAACACGGATCAGAGAAAGACATACAGCTGGATGTCTGTGTGGCCAAAGCTGTTCTCTGAAGGAGAGCACTTGGAGGGCATCCATAGTTCCTCCAGGCCACTCTCTTGCCATATGTTTCTCCAGATGGCTGTAAGGGTGTCATAACTCCATACATTTTTGGAGTATTGGAACCTTATTGTTATTCAAAAATGCAAATAAAAGCTCTAGTAATGTATGAATTCCCTTTGGGCTCAGAACAATCAAAAAATGAAAAGAACCAAAAAAAGTAGTTTTATGTACATAAAAGTACATCAGCCCTTCGCTTTTAGAAAAATAAAAGCAAACCTTTTTTGGGTGCTTACATCTTCCAAAGTAGCCAATAGTGGTGTCTCTTCTCTTTCTCAAGATCCCAGAAATAGTGACCTCAATGTTGCCTCACCCATTTTAGCATCACCCACAGGATTCCTTTTCTTTTCCTACCACAATCCACGATTTCAACACTTCTAGAGCATCCTCTGTGTGTCTGGCATTATCATAAGGGCTGGTGATACAAAAGAAAGCAAGACAGCAAGCAAGGTTGTAAGTTTTTTTAATTGGGAGCAAACTTCTTAGACATTCTTTCCATTGAGAGGTGGGTATTCATTCCCTCAATTTGAATTTGGATGGGTTTGTAACTACTGTGACTAGCAGAGTACCAGAAAATTGATATTATGTGATCTCCGAGACCAAGTCATAAAGGGTGATGCAGCTTTCACCTCACTTACAAGAACACTAATATTTGGGATCCTGAGTCGACGTGGACTTTGGAAATCCAACCATCCAAAGTTGCCAAGATGTGAGGAAGTTAAGCCATACGTAGGGGCTACATCTATATGCTCTGGCTGGCAGTTGAGCTGAGTTTATGTTGACAACTAGCATCAACTGCCAGCTATGAGAGTGGGACTTCTTGGACATTAGCCTAGTCAAGCCTTCATATAACTGTAGTCCTGTCCAACAGCATCCACATGAGAGACTTCAGATAGGATCTGTTTAGCTGACCCCTTCCCAGGATTACTGCCTGATAAAATCATGAGCAAAACACAATGAATGTTGTTTTATCCTGGAAGATTTTAGGTCAATTTGCTATGCAGCAAGAGTAACAGATTTTGTTACCTGAAGGTAGAGTGTTACCAGGACCAGGTAGCCTCCAAGTAGCTGTCTGTCAAGGCTTAAGGCAGAGTAAGTGAAATGTTAGTGGGGGCTAGAAGATAGAGGATCTTAGATATGGAGGGGTGGGAAGTTTGGGAAAATCATCACCTGCAGAAAACAGAAATGGACCTGTGAATGAACCAATCTGGCTAAGGACATTTCTAGGCTAACTGTTGAAAGTGACAACTAATTTCTTACAGCTTCATGTCATAAAATGAAGATAAAGAGATATGAGGTAAAGAAGAAATTATTCCATTTCCAAGCTGAATGTAGAACAGATAACAATAGCCCTTGTTCAAAAATAAGATTCTGAAGACTGTCAAAAGTAAGAAAGAGCCTCTGGGCAATGATTAAGTCCAGGGTGCTGTCATGAAACAGGTAAGTATGAAGGATAAGCATTTAGGGTAATGTCAGAATAAATATGACGGGAGATAAAGGGAATTTAGAGTAAATATAAAGCAAAATGTGTGACTGCAAAACTCTTTTTTAAGATGTCAAAAGATTCAAGGTGAATTTTTCAAAAAATCTTCTATGAATATTTAGGATGTGTCTCATAGACACTCTATTTTCAAATGAACAACAAGCCTTCTAAGAATCATAAAGGGGCAGATTCACAATGGTCTCTTAGATAACCCAAGGGAAAGGTCAACTTTTCAATTTTTGCAGAAGAATACACTACTCAAGATTGGATATTTTAAGCAGTAAGAAAGGTATTTTGACTTATTACATAAGCCAAAACCATCCCAAGTTGTAGGTGAGGGATTTTTTTAGACTCTATAGTATAACATTCTCTTTGGAAATGTGCACGTGGCCATTGTGATTTTGCCTGACCCAAGGCCCCTACCGAGCTCCATTTGTTGAGACTGAGTCGGATGCAGGACATGTACTGTTGAAGTGGTTATCAGGCAAGCACGGGAACCCTCCATAGAAGCTGCTAACTTATTAACCAGACACTAGATCACCTTCTCGGACAGTCCAATATAGGGACCAGACAGAAGGATTTTGAAGTTGAAGAGAACATGCTGGGTGGCCGTAGAAGCAGGTTTCAGAGGCAGAGACATGAAGAAGATTAAAGAATAGGGGCTTGCATTAGTAGGTACACATGACCTCAGTCCTGCCAAAACTTCATCTCTGTGATGAAATACTTGGGAGCATCAAAAAGTGTACTTGATAATGGTGGGGAGTTGCTGGGACTCGTACATCCATTCTCCCACCACGCACCAACAGGAAAGAAAAAATGTTCCCTGGAAATGTGTTAATACTAGAGAGTCTTTTGCAATGAGCCAAAAGACAAGGTGCTATTGAACAGTTTGGAAAATCAGATGCACTTAAAGCATGTTATTACAAGAGCAACAGAGAGTAAGACATTATTCAAGAAGCTTTTGAATTCATGGGAGATCTAAATTCTCCTTCTTAGCAAAGCTTTATTAAACAAGGCAAAAGAGAAAGGTGGCAGATGTGTTTACAAAACCCAACCAATGGCAGAGTTGGACTGTAGGACTTAACTGAGACTTGGGAGATACAGGCGATCGTGATAGTTTAACAGCCTGCCTAGTAAATCAACTTCCCTGCAAATAAGGTCACAGAGAGTAGTCTCCAACCTCCAACTCCGGTCTGAAACCCAGCCAAAGTGGGAGCCCTGCTGAGACACTGTGTCTGCTAATTTATCTTTAGTGTCTGAAGTTTGATATCAGGACAGATGGGACCATCTAAGTACAAACCATATTTTACTTAGGATCTACTCATTTTTATGGTGTATATGCAATGCATTGGATTACCCAGTGAAAGGAAATTATCTCCTTTTCCTCTCCTTTTAAATTTTATTTATAGAAAGATGTATGTTTTCTAGAAAATAGCAACTTGTTGTGGGAGACTTTCTTTAGCCATCTAGAAATTAAGATCAGAAAACAAGGAGGAACCAACAATGCATCCTTGCAAGCAAACTTGCCCAATAGAAATTCTAGCTCCTACTTGTAGGAGGCAGAGATCAGGCATTCAGGGGCTGAACAAAACAAAAGCTGATACTCCTTCCTTGTACAAACATATCTCCTTTTATTGAGCTTCATTCACAGAGGTTGCATGTTTTTGCAAATTCAAGGCAAGATCCTGCACCAATAAAAAAGATTACAACTAGCTTAATTGCGATTCTCACTTTATTGCAGTAGTCTGGGCCTGAACCTGCAGTATCTCTGAGATGTGCCTATATGTATGAGTCATTAACTCAGAAGTCTTGATTCTGAGAGTGGAGGAAGTGATAGAGGACACTGATGAGAATTTTTTCTCAGGGTCGTATTCCCTAATGTTGCACCCTTCAAGCTAGGGACAGTACAGCCCCCAGAAAGACACAGGCTGTGGAAAAGTCAGCTGATGCAGGGAGACCCTGTGTGAGGAGGCTGCAGCAGTGGCTGTGCTAACAGGTGTGACTAGCACTGTGTGAATGTGAAAAACTCCCCCAGCACCCAAGACACAGAAAAGAGCCAAAAATAGGTACTTCAGGTGCCAATTCAAGTCCTCAAAGAGAAGAAGGAGTTTGGAACTTAGAGGAGGATTTTGGGGCTTGTGTGCTGGAAGTAAATTTTGTCTTGTCTTTTCACCCATACCTCAGGAAGAGGAGTTTCATAGAAGGTAAGCACAGCTGCATTTTCCCTCTTGGGGATGCTGTATTTGATGCTGTTGTGTGCCATCCAGATTCCCCTTCAGAATTAAAGTAGTCATTCTCCTAGTTGACTGAGATTTTGGATGCTAATAGCTCGAAGCTGTGCTCTTCTTCAGGCATTGACCTCAGCTTGATGTTTGTCCTCCTTGCCTCCATCCAGGATGCCTGCAAAGGGCCACACCATCTTCAGAGATGCTCATGGCACTGAGTCTGCTCTTGAAATTACATCACCAATCAGCTTCCCTTCTCACGTGTTCTGAATTAGCAGCAACTTCCTTAACCAATGAACTTAAATATTGTGATACTCAATTGGTGTTAATACACTTTGCTAGATGCTATGAAAATGATATGGTCCCTGATGTGGAAGAGATTTTAACTTACAGAAATGATAAATGACTCTAAAGTATAATACTGTCTGGCCTAAGTATACGGTGCTAAGGCATTCATTCATCTGATGTTAAGCACCTGTGTAGGCTTTGCATGGCAGTGTGAGAATCAGTAAATGTGGGCCCCGCCAGTAAGGATTTCAGTATGTTCAGGTGAAGGAAGATCTGTTCTCGACAATTTTCTCATGGAGACCCAATTTGTTTGTTTATTTAAGTCCTCAATTACTTCCAAAAATAATTTGAGTTGGATCATAAGAAGCAGTTAAGTATTTCAAAAAGGGGTGGTGTGTGATGGAGTGGGAGGAAAATTCCAGCTTGAAGTAATAACATGAAGGCAATAAATAGAAGAATATTTTCTCACACCACTTTCTGATAAGATTATTTAAAGTTGTAGCCGGAGGAGAATATTTAAAAGGCAAACGGAGACCAGAACAGGGAGAGGTCTAAAGACCAAGGTAAGGAATTCTGACTTTGAGCAGGAGAAAGAACAAGATTTTTCATACTGTCTCTCCCATAGTTATTTAAAACCTGATGGTCTAGCTCACAGTCGCTTTACGTCATTTCCTGATGGTAATATCACAGTCGTTATTGTAGACAATCTCACTTTATTGCTTTCACCTTCCTTTCACTTCATTTGTCTCCATTCTTGGCTATGTTTCATCTCTCTTTAAGAAATAATAATCTGTTATTGTTTTAAAACATTTAGTTTGGGGTGGTTTGTTACACAACAGCAGATCACGGAGAGACAATTGGGACTTTCACAAGATAGCCTCACTCAGGGGTGGTCTTGAAAGACTAGTGAGGGGCAATCTTCCCAATGGCAGAGGCTTGCAAGGTGTGCATGATCATTGATTTTGTGTTGAAAGAAAAGTATATTGATATGAAAGTATCTATGGACTCAGCAGTGATAAATGGTTTGGCTTATTGGTTGGAGGCTTGGCGGGAGAAAAATTAGAAGAATGAAACAAAGACATCTGAGTAATAGGCATGTGAACTGACACATATACCTGGGCATATGAAATGTGAATATCTTAGATTCACATCATAATTCCCACCAGAAAGAGTCTGCTATTGAAAGGGTATTAAATAACCATATAGAATAACATGGCCAGTTGACAAAAGCTTCCTTTATTGAGGTAACCTTCTTGAGAAGTTTGGTGTCTACAATGCTGAGTGTAGGAGAGAGTAATAGTTATATTGTACATGAAATAAGGAGAAGGATCTGGAATTCACAGGAAGCAATTTCATAGGGAGAGAATAAAGACTACATGAGGGACCGAAAAAATAAATGAGCAAATCTAATGTGAGAGTGTGTGTTGGGAGAGCAGATTCCTTGGTGAACCCAGTGAAGGGGCTAAGTTTTGCATCCAGGTCCACAAGGAGAAGAGGAGGTAGGCATATGTAGATGCAATAGCAATTTTCAACTGGTGTGATGCAAAATTTTAAAAACATGATTATTCAGTCAGCTCTTTCCCTTAGGTTGTCAAATTAAAAAAAATAACAACAGCCGACACAACAATAGCCATCTGGTGTGATTGCCTGTCTTGAACCATAGATATATAGGTCATATAATAGAGTTGCATCTTACTGGTTACATCACAGAATAAGGTATAGACACAGACAGCAGTGTAGTGATCGATTGCTGGGGGAAGAGGTATAGTGGAGGTAGCAGAGGCTGTAGGAGGAATAAATGGTAATGCAAAAATTACAATAATTTTTTAAATGCTTGCTAATAAAAAACCCTCAAAGTTAAAAAAAGTCACTCTGGAATAAAAAGGATTGGTAATTACCATCATTATTTTTTGTGAATCCATCAAAATCATACCTATTTTTGTCAGATTAGCAAAAAATATAATATATGTGTGGTGTGCTGCAAAATTTTAGTAATAAGTTTAAGTGTGCCATGAGATGAAAAAGGTTGAAAATCACTGTGATATAGGAGTCACATCCATAGGATCTATGGTTCCCCCTTGGGTCCTCTATAGGTCTTAGAATTGAAACTTTGAGAGACATAAAAATTCGTGGCAGATACCTAGATTACAAAATATATTAGGCAGCTCAAGTTGTATTCTTCTTTAAGGATCGAATTTGTTTTTGCTGTAGTATCTCTTCCTAAATGTATTCTTTTCTTTTTAGTTATTTGCTATTGTCATTGTGATTATCAACATTTCTATTATAAAGCCATTTTTGCTTTCTCTTCAAGGCTACATCTAATTCATCTAGAAATCTCATTGGCTCTACCTTCACAATGTATTCAGAATTCAGGAAGTTCTTCAGGTAAAAAGGAATATGAGACCAACCATAAACCTGGATCTAAAATAAGAAATGAAGAGCAGTGGAAATGGAATACAGCAAAGTAATGTAAAATTGTTTTTTCTTATCTTTTAAGAAAGCAATTATTTTAATTGCTTTAAAAGATAACTGGCTATTTAAAGTAAAAATAAAAATAATGTATATTTATCACAAATTATAAAACTATAATACATAACACAACAGCCAATGAGAAGGAAGAATTGAGCTTATACTATTTTAAAACCTACAGAAACCATAAAAATTTGTAGAAAAGGTACAAGTCCATATTAGAAATAAACTACAATAAAAAATATACCCAATGAATTCAAAAGAAGACAAAATAAGAAAAA
This sequence comes from Carollia perspicillata, assembly GCA_004027735.1. Lineage (NCBI taxonomy): Eukaryota > Metazoa > Chordata > Mammalia > Chiroptera > Phyllostomidae > Carollia > Carollia perspicillata. The sequence goes on along the minus strand of PVKM010003968.1, from coordinate 7,596 downwards.
AGAAACAAAGAACAGATAGGACATTAGAAATCAACTAGCAAGAGAATAATCTGACTTAACCATAGAACAATTATATTAAATGTAAATAAAATAAACACACCAATTAGTAGACACAGAGAATAGTAAGACCCAATTGTATACTGTCTACAAGAAATCCATTTTAGATATAGGACTTAGATAAGTTAAAAGTAAAGAGATAGATGAAGATATACAATAAAAATACTAAAAGAAAATTGGAGTGGCTATATTAATAACTGACAAAATAGACTTTAGAATAATAAGTATTACCAGAGATAAAGAGGGACATTTCATAATAAATGGTTCAATTCTCCAATAATAACTTACTATTATTCTATAATAATTACGGGTTTACAACATTTTGGCCTCTCTGGACCACAATGGAAAAAGAAGAGCTGTCTTGGGCCAACTCTTATTATAACTATATTGCAACATGTAATCACAAAAAAATCTCATAATATTTTAAGTTAATTTATGAGTTTGTGTTGGGCCGCATTCACAGCCATCCTGAGCTGCATGTGGCCTGCAGGCCACAGGTTGGACCCCCTGTTTATGCATCTAACAACAGAGCTTCCAAAAACAGAAAGTAAAAATGGATAGAAATAAAAGGAAAAAAAATCATAATTATTGTTGACGATATTAACACTCCTCTCTCAATAATTGATAGGACATATAGAAAATCCATGGGATACAAAAGACATGAACATTATTAACAACTTGACTTAATTAATGTTTGTAGAACATTCTACCCAACAACTGTAGAATATACATTCTTTTCAAGTTCACAAGTAACATTCACTAAAATAGACCATTTTCTGGGTCATACAACAAACCTGAATATATTAATGCATTTAAATGAATTGAAATTGTATAAAGTATATTTCAGACTTTAATAGAATTAAACTAGCAATCAGTAACAAAAATATATCTAGGAAGTCCCCAAATATTAGAAAATAAAACTAATTATTTCTAAATAACCCACAGTCCAAAAGAAGAAATAAATCACCAGGGAAATTAGAAAATATTTTTAATTTAAAGAAAATGAAACACAGCACATCAATTTGTAGGACACCGCTAAAGCAGTGTTTAGAGGGAAATTTATAGCATTAAGTCTTATATTAATAAATACATTCAGAATTCAACTACATCTCAATCTAAGGTAATAATCCATCACACTTTCTCACCTGGATTATTTCGCAACCTACACTTGTCCACTAGTGTATTAAGTCTTCTCTTAATACACTAGTTAGAGTAATTTATTTAAATCCTGTCAGATGATGTCACTTTAAAAATACTACATTGGCTATCCATTTTTCTCAATATAAACATCAAAGACCTTCATAGGCTGACTTGACCCTGTATTTTTTGGCTCCAGGTGCCTCTCTGTCCTCATCTCCCAATTCCACTCCCCAGCCCCACTGCATTCAGCGGCACAGCCTCCGTGTTCATTCAAACACAACCAGCACACTCAGCCTTTTCACGGGCTGCTCCTCTGTCTAGAACAGTCTCCTCCCCAGTAGCCACGAGGTTAACCTTCTCACCTCCTTTAAACTTTTGTTTAAATATGCTTTTCTTAGTGAGGCCTATCTGGACCATCCTATTTAAAACTGCAACATGCCTCTGTTATTCCCATAGCACCAATCCTGCCCGATTTTTTCCCATAGCATTTATCACTCTGTAACATACTGTATATTTTTCATTGTTAGTTTGTTTTCTCGTCTGTGTCCTCCAACTGTAATGCAAGCTCCTTGAAGACTGTGTATTTGCTCTTTTTTCTTTTTTTTTTTTCCGATTGGATCACAAACACCAAAAACAGTGCCTGGCATATATTTATTTCTGTGGTAAGCCCTTTAAGAGTTTCTTTTATCGCAATTTTCATATTTCTTTCTAATTCTCTACAGGATTTGGTAGATTCCCTGGTTTCTTAAGTCTGGTATTTATGTGATTAAATATGCAATACATAATGTGGGTGGGGGTTGGTAGCATGTATGTCTACATGCCCTGGAAATTATATATCAATGTACATATGTACAGTTAGTCACAGAAGGGGATCTATATTTTGAAATGGGCTTATGTCTCAAAAAAGTTTATTGACTGTGTTCACTGATTGTATTCATAAGTCTAATTAGATGTTAGTAAGGTTTGCCTTGAAATCCCACTCCGTAAGAGTCTCTTACACAGAGCCCCTGCAGAGCCCTGTACCAGCCATGCAATTTTGAGCCTGTGATTTAACATTCTGAGCCTCTGTTCTGTGTATAAAGCAGGGGTGTTCATGCTGACTTGTTGGTTCTGTGTGAGCACAAAAAGGGGTGATACGTGTACAAGGCATCACAGAATATGTGAGACGTTTCAAGTATTCAAATCATAGTTATTATAATTATTATTATTTATAAAATCCTGTTTTTAAGTCAATTATTTAAAACCCAAGGGTTTCCCTTTGTAACATTATCCATACTGAATGAATTCCCAAACTATATGAGAGAGCATGGAGAAAGTCAATAAATATATTTAAATTATATTCTATGTCTAAATCGACTATATAAAATTTTCCTAATAGAAGAAAATTGAATTTCCATGGTAGGGGGGGATATCTCTATTCATTCACTTATTCATTCACTGAACTTATCATTTTTTATCACCTTCATTTTGCAAGGTACTATCCATGGTAATTTCCTTCAGGAAAATATATACTCAGAGTTAACGAAATCCTCTAGCACAGCAGCTCTAACAGTAGACCAGACACTCCCTGCCCCCTAACCTCAGTGCTTCCACCCGCCCCGTGGTTGCTGTGTAGCCCTCTTCCCCTTCTGCCAATGGAAACAGTCCCATGGCTTTAGCAAGGCCTAGATCCAGAGATATTTCTCAGATTCAAGCTGGTTTCTTCCAACTGTTTCCTACCGACAATATTTTTACTACGACTAACTTTCTTCCTATATTGTCTTGATCCACACAAGATAATTCAACTTCAATTTCTCTCCAAAGTTAAATGTCTCCAAAAAAAGTGCTACTTTTTTTCCATTGGTATCAGTGAGGTGAGAAGCAAGGGCCAATAATAACAAGAGAAAAGTCCAAGATACTCTCTCTCCACCAAAAGCCCTTAAAAATAAATTATCCTGGTCATATAACAGAAGCCAGCTCTTGAAGTTCACGGTTTTTCCTTGATTTTAACCAGAGCAGCATTTTGGTTCTTGAACCTCTTCCACAGTATAAATGACAGATCCCATTTCCTAAGGTTTGCCAACAAATTGATTTAGGTTCTAAGCCTACTGAAAATGATGGACAATGAGACAAGATTAAGTTTTGATTTCTTTGAAAAGGCCAAATGGCAGCTTTTCATTGGCATCATTTTTCAAGCAATCATAAACAAACACGATATTTAAGTCTGTCTCAGAAATGGAATGCCATGTACAAGTATGTGTTTTTTCACTGTGGGAAGGGATTTGGCTTATTCTGACAGTCTAGAACCAGTTAAAATCACACTAGAATGCCTTTAGGATGCCCAACAGCGTTTCATGATTTCTCAAAACCAGCCTGTGTTTTTCTGTCTAAAGCATAGTATGCTTTCTTCTTTCAGATTTTGAAAATTTAATTCCGAGTCACTTCACTGGTTCTGTAAAGAAGTTAAACAAAGCCGTATTTAGCCTTTCATTATCTTTCAATTAATTATGATCCTCAGAACATTCAGAATCTACATAGTCAAATTTGCCTTCTGGGATGTTTTTCTTTCACAAATTAGCGTTTCTCAGAAGCATCCCATAAAAATAATATACTGACATTCTAGATAAATAAGGCAGCTGCTTTTCTTTCAACAGTTCCCTTTGAACTAGGAGATACAATTTTGCAACTATGATTACATAACAGGCTGTCTTTCAAAGGCATTTTTAAAAACAGGCATTCTATGCCTTACAATTGATGAAACCTAGGCTCCATTGTTGAGAAACATATACTTGTGAATATTTTTTTCTTTTTTCTCTTTTTATTTTAATTGTTGTTCAAGTACAGTGTTCTGCCCTTTACCCCATCCCAGTCCACATGAATATATATTTTTTAATTCTCAGAAACTTGCTTGATGGCCAGATATAATAAATGTTGAATTTTTAGGCACTTACTAAAATTTTTTGTCTCTCAAAGCACTTCTTTAGAAACGAAGCCACACTCCTTTAAAAACACCTACCTAGTCTCTTTAATTATCTGCTACCACAGCCATCATTAATAACATTTGAAAAGAACTTTATCGCCATATAACATCTGGAAAATCAACCAACAGCATCCACTCACCAGATATTTTTTGGCTATCTGTATGCAGGGCTCTATGCTGTATCTCATACAAGTAGAAAATAGGAGGCATAGTTCCTGTCATCAAGGAGCCCATAAGTAAATAAGGAAAAACAGACATAGACATAAATAACTATGTCATAAGGAAGAGCAATCCCCTTAAAGATCCATTTTATTTTAATATAGAAAACTTAAGTATAATCTGATACAGTGTTTAAGAAACTCACTTACGAAGAACCTTTGGTCTTCTTCATTGTCAGTTTACTTTACTTGATCCCTTTGCCATTTCCGGTACTCTGTCTCCTCCCCCTGTACCTCCCACAAATAAATACAGGTACCAAGCCTTAAGGTTGACTTCCTACATGGGACGTGTTTCAGAATTTACATGTACGTACACTGACAAGTCCATTTCCACGCTAAGCATAGCATAAATTGTACAGCTCAGGTACACATCTTGTTTCTTATTCCTCTCAAAGTGTTGTATATATTTGGTGCCATTTAATCTTTTTTAAAATTAGTGTACTGGGGTGATATTGATTAATAAGACCATACAGGTGTCAAGTGTACATTTCTATGATACATGATCTATATGTTACATTCTGTGCCCACCACCCAAAGTCAGATCGTCTTCTGTCACTATATATTTTGCCACCATCTCCCTCTACTACCCTCCACTCCCTCCCTTCTGGTAACCACCATACTGTTGTCTGCATCTATGCGTTTCAATTTTATATCTCACATGAATGAAATCATAGGTTCTTCACTTTTTCTGACTTACTTATTTCACTCAGCATAATATTCTCAAGGTCCATTTGTGTTGTTGCAAATGGCAGTGTTTCATCTTTTCTTATGGCTGAGAATGTATTCCATAGTACATATGGACCACATCTTCTTTATCCAGTCCTCTATCAAAGGACTCTTTGGTTTCCTTTAGCCTTAGCTGCAGGACATCAGTGGAAATTTATTTATTAAGAGAGGCAGTTGAGACACACGCAGGTTGCTGTCCAATATCTCACATATCCCATTCGTTATGAAGCTGGCATTAGACTCTGGTTTTCCAAAAGCTCTGACCAAAGGAATTCTTTATTAGGCTTTAGTGACAGTTTATAACAATAATTAGCAATTCCTAGCCATCTTTGAACAGCCAACCTCACCGCAGAAAGGGCCCCTCCACCCTACCATGGAACGGAAAAATCAGAGTGCATGAAGAGCTTAGGGTTACACAGTATCAGGAGACAGTCACTGCTTTTCTCCTCAGAGTTCCTGCTGCCCAAGGTGAGTGAGTAAGTAATGAGTCAACATCCTCACTAACCTCTTCCTGGCCCCGAGCTTGGAAACACAGAGCTGATATTGGAGAAGACGATGGTGTGCACGATTTGGATCTAAATCCCTAGATTTCAGTTCTACTTTTCTTATATTGTTTTTTGTTTCAGTCCCACAAATTACACTACTTTTCTCAAGTAGTTAACTGACAAAGTACACTTTCACTTCCAACTCTGAGCCCCACCCCATTTCGGGTCTCACTTTTCCATATGAGGCACCCCATTGTTCCCTCCTCCTGAGGCTTCATCATACCAGAGAGCCTCTAGAAAACAGGCGGGGGTGGGGGTAGGTGATGAGGAAGTCGGTGCTGTCAGAGAAAGAATATTAAATGCTGCAGTACAAGCTGCTCTTTCAGACTTTATTGACATTTCACATCCTACGTTCACTGCTAACTATGAAGGGCAACCATTTCATCAACCAAAAACAATAACATGAAAGCTGTAGCCATGTGTCAGGAATAGTCTAGCACATCATCTCTTCAATGTCTAGAGAAAATACCTACTGAGTCTCTTTCCATACTTCATTTGGATATCCTTCTCCCTCGATATGTTTCTCTGATCTCTATGTAGCCTGGACTGGCATTGCTCAGTGGGTTGGTCATCATCCTGCAAGGCAAAATGTTGCTGGTTCAATTCCTGGTCAGGGCACATGCCTGGCTTGTAAGGCAGATCCCTGGTTGACAAAGTATTAGAGGCAACCAATCAATGTCCCTCTCACACATTGATGTTTCTCTCCTCTTTCTTCTTCCCATTCTCTCTATCTAAAATAAAAATAAGTAAAGTCTTTAAAAAAAGATTAAGAAATCTCTATTTAAGAAAATAAAAAGGTCAAAATAAATTTCAAACAAGCTTGCCTCTTCATGCATAAGTATTCACAAAACACCCAAGAAATTAGCTAGGTTAATACCTTTCATGTATTCATAGGACATTTTTTTCAAAGTATCCTAAAGAACAATAATGAACAAGACCCTAAATTCTCAAGTAAGCATTAAACAAATATACACATTCAAAGGAAGAACTGGAGAAAGGTATTTGTTTTAATAAAATTTAAATTTCCAGTTAATTATATTAATACCAAAGCTTTCATATTAAAGAAATTCCTATTCAACATCAGTTTTCACAAATAAAGTCCAGATAACAAATACAACAAGCAGCAACATCATGCCTCATTAAGCCTCCAAAGTTAATATTGTAGACGACTCCCTATGAGCCAGCAAGTGATTTCTAAGTCAAGTCTGTTCTTGCTGTAGCTTTCACTACACCGGATGATTCCCCATTGCACTGAACCCAGAGGTTAGCCAAAATTCTACATTAAACAGCAAAATAACAAGTCAAAATTGAGAGGAGCAGGTTCTGGTTCTTGTAATTTTCACTCCATCATTTGAGACTTTTTTTTAAATGAAATAACAGTAAATTCCTCTACATGACAATGCTGCCAATGAGTTCCCAGAGAAAGAAGGCTCTTTGGGAATGGATCGAAACTCCCTGAACCCCCTCATTGCTCCTAACCAACCGAGTTATTTCACTTGGAAAACTCTGGTCCCATTGTAACATAAATGCCATTATCCAGGCATGGTCTCCAAGAACAGAGGTAGCTTTTACTCCTTAAAGCAATATTTCTTCAGGATTCAAAAAAACCAAGCTTGAGATTTTCCATGTTGCTAAATGCCACTCTTTTACCACCTCTTAGTTATAGCTTGTTAAATTTTCTGCCAAGGTGCCCTTAGCAAGTTTGAGAAGAAATAAGAACTTCAAGAAGAAAAGGATGAGGAACAAAGAGGAAGTCGCTGAAAACCCAGGCATTTCAGCACAGGCCACTCCTTTCCAGTTATCTTAGAAAAAATGTGCTGATGCTATTTCCATTATCAATGTTTCCTTAGGTTATAGTATTGTATTATAATGATCTGCTGGGCAAGAACAAGGTTTGTAGGGTTCTATTAATTCGGGCCTCAATGCCTTGCCAAAATTGGTGCTTAATATA
>PVKM010003967.1:35952-54623 GCA_004027735.1 Carollia perspicillata | reverse complement strand
TACAGGCTTATCTCTCTCTCTCTCTCTCTCCCTCTCTCTCTCTCTCTCTCTCTCTCTCTCTCTCTCTCTCTCTCACACACACACACACACACACACACACACACCAGGAGAAGCAGGAAAAGGCAACGTGTAGACTTCAAGGATTCTATCAAATGGACCTATGCTACCTATGACCTCACCAGCCTTGTATGTGCTCAGTAAACATTTAGCTCTTGACTAATAGGGACATCCAACAGCAAGGGAACGGGGCAAACCTTAGAGAATCTTACCCTGACAATGTTTAATCCCCCTGGGTCTTCCTAACAGGATCAGTGCTACCACTGGATGTTATCCATTCAGAGGCCTCTACCAAAGACCTGAGGAGAGGTGGCCAAAAAGATGGCGGGTGGGGGGGGCAGTTATGTAAGTCAGCTATGAAAACTGTCTGATGTGCCTCCTGCTTTCCTGCTTGAAAAGCCAAGTGGGAATACAGACCTCCGTAGAGTTACAGAGAGACTAGGCCCTGGCCCAGAAGCTCAGTTGGTTAGAGCATCATCCTGATACACCACACACAAGAATCAGTAAAAAAATAAATACATAAACTCAGCAGAAATATACCATTTTCTGAAATAGCTGGAGAGGGGACACTTAGTGAAGAGAGGTGACTACAACTCATGACACTGCTTCCCACGGAAGAGAATAAGTGTTGCAGCTCTTTGCCCTGAGAAGTGCTGCGTATTCACAGGAAACAAAAATCAGTTCAAAGAGATTTGGGTGTGGAAGGCTGGAAGCAGAGTTGCCTAGTAAAATAAAGGACACCCATTATATTTTAATTTCAGATACACAACAATAATACTAAAAAGTTATGTGTTGTGTACTGACATTTAGACTTAACTGGGTCTCGTGTATTTTGATTTGCTAAATTCAGTAGCCCCAGCTGAGGAGGGGAAGGGAAAAGAGGCCGAGACTCTGAGCAATGAAATGAAGTAAAGTGATAGCAAAATGAGAAAGATTTAAAAAAAAAAGTTGGGGTCTCCCATATAAATAATGGAATCACCAGTGTTTACCAAAAAGAATGTGAAAGGTTTCCACGTCGAGCTTCCAAAAGGTGGACTGTTCCCTATGACAGCAGGTAACAGGGCCTCCTGAGGACTGTTCCCCGGGAGCCTTTCCGCAGCCAAAGCCCAGGTCAGGGGACAGGGGTGGACGTCAGCCTTCGAGCTTCTGCGTTCTCAGGTTCTTCCCGGGCTACCCTCTACCCTCTCAGAGATCACCCTCCATTCCTGAGACAGCCTGTGCACCCCGGGCCCGTCTTCAAGCCACAGAAACCTACCAAGTGCCAGGCACCACATAAACAAGAGCAGTACCAGGTCTCAGGGGAAGAGTCAGGGTATATATTTGTCGAATACCTGAATCAACCACTTCTCTTCAAAAGCCATTCCCCAGCATTCCATGTCCATGATCATCTCCAATTTCCTTTAAAAATAAAACAATTTTAAGAAAACCCTCCTTAGCTTCTTCCCCCCACCCTGCACTCTAAAGAAATCCCATACCTTGACGCATATGAATTAATGCACATCAGGCATATGGACGGGGAAGGACCTGCCATATGGACCTGTTCGTGGGCCTGCCTGACACTGCGTGCTCTTCGCAGGAAACAGCTCGGCCCGCTTGTGTCTAAGTGCTCCTCGCCCCACTGTACATATTATGGCGACTTCTGCCACTTGGGGGACCAGGTTTTCCCAGGGTAGTTCCATGTGAGAAATCATCTTTAATAAGTAATCCTGTACAGATGGTAAGTAGGGAATATGACCAGCATACACCCTGACTCGGGCTGATAAAAGTTTAGGCATCTGATAAGTGTTTGGTCCTGTCCAGGAAGTAGCTAGACCGTGAAATCAGATATGGAAGGAAGTCTCTCTGTGGGAGGGGCCACCTCACAATGGAGGCTACTGGGACGGGGGAGGCAGGGATGCTGCTAGCTAGGCTGCCGGGGTGTGCAAACGTGGACCGCCCAAGGGAGCCTTGGCGAGAACTCATTGCCCTCCACCTCCACTCAGGTGTCACTGTGAGTCCGGCCAAAGCTCGCTGAATTACTCGGTCCATTTTAAGGAGCGTGGTTTCCTGGAGTGTTCATGATTCAATTGCTCTTAATGTGTTCTTTCTCCTGAGGTAAATCTATCAGCTTATTGAATGAGACACATCAGTTAGCACATTGATTTTGGAAATTTTCCGTTGACAACCATGACTGCAGACATAAGACTATGAGATTATAAAAGCCTTTTACTCGCAGGGACTTTTTAAAAAAATCTAATTTGTTTTTGATTTCTTTGATGTGCTGTTCGTGGTGGGCACTCAGCAAATATTAGTTAAATGATGGAATGAATAAGCAAATGTGCGAATGGTAGACGTTAAAACCTTCTCTGACACCGGAGAATGGAACTTGAGACCGGGCTACGTGCCATGGCAGGAAAAGTCCCAGAGCAGTCGGGGCTTCACCACACATTGGTCTTGTGATCAGACAAGTCACTTAAACTCCATGACCTTCAACGTCTGAGGCTGTAAACAAGAATAATCTCCTGCTTTAATTAGTAGTTTGGAGAATCAACTGAGATTTCATATCTGAAAGAGGCTGTTCTGTAGATCTGGGGCAACAGATAGAATTTAAAACTCAGTTCTCTCCATTTCAGCCACAAGATCTTGCTCATGTTAGTTACCTACCAAGGCCTCGTTTTTCTCATCTATCAAATGGGAATAATAATCACACTGACTTCATTGAATTGTCATAACACTGAAATGAGGTTTTACACACACACGTGCGCACACACACACACACAGTGAGCTAATGTTAATTTCTCTTATCTGGGTTCCCATTCTCTGCATATTTTCTAAAAGTGTTGCTATTCTATATTGCCCAGACTTTTTCTCTGCCAATTCACCAGTCAGCAAGTAAATTAATTGGGTAATAAGTGATTCCTTGATCCTTTTTATCATCATCATCATTTCGATGATGATTATTAAGGCAGTTGGCCATCGAGCAGGCCATAGGTCATGCGCGCAACGCAGCTGCAGCGGTAAGGACCCGACCCCCAGGTGTTTCCTCATCTTAGGGCTCACCCTCTAGGTTTCCTCAAATTGTGTCTTGCAGATGAGACCCGCCCACTGGAGCTGAGCTTTGAATGAACTGGCCCTGGGGTGCGTGAGGAAGTACTTCGCTGATAGTGGCCCCAGGAAACAGTGACCTCTCCACGGCCCCCCCTCCCCCAGGTCCTCCAGCAAGGGCAGGAGAGTCCAGCAAGCTTTCCACCAGAAGCGGCCGTGAACACCGGTTCTCATAGTCTCCAAGAATTGCTTGGCTACACCCAGAGGAGTGTTGGTTTGGTTTTTCGTTTTCCATTTTTTTAAAAAGCATTTTAAGACTCCTGAACAGTGTGCTGCTCAGGATCTATGCCATCCACCTTTCTTCTTCAGCTGCCAGATCAACGTATTGATGCTGCTTCTTTCATCCCCCTTGGTAGATGCCACACTGTGAAGGGCATCATAAGAGGCACTTTCGGTCAATGCCAGGTTGGGAGCCCTCACAATCCGAAACCTCAGAGAGGATTACGCCAAGTCCCACACACCTCTGTGCTAGTGGCAACACGCTGGGACCGCTCATCCCAAAGTCCTGGGTCAAGGTCTCCTGTCCCTTATCACCTGTTTTCACTGAGGCTAAACACATCTGTTTGGATGTGAATAGATTTTTTAACTCCTTTCACAAAGTCTAGTGCTTGAGACCAAGTCAGCCCAGGTTCTGTACTTTGTCCATATTTCAGCAACTCTCGGGCTCGATATTAAAAATAGCTTTGTCTAGTCCATTGAGATCAGACTCAGGAGACAGGCGCCTGCTATTCTAATCTCTGCTTCACAAATAGCTCTCTATGGCCTTGAGCATCTATCAACACTTCCAGGGGTCTCCAGTTATAAAGCAGGGCCAGGCCTTAGGGCCTCATTATGAAGGTAGGCTCTGCTGAACTCTCCTGAGCGATCAGTGAAGTGAACGTGAGGCCTACACAGTCCCCTTCCCACCACCTGCGGCTCAAAACTGGGAAGTAGTTAGGAATGTCCCACACACTTAGGGTATCCTGTATTTCCCAGGCCAGAACCTACAAAAGCTTCCCTCCAACAGAGCTGGTAAACAGGCTGCCCACCCCTCCTCTTCCTCTCACCCCTCTACCAGTGCCCCCAACCCCCACCCTACCCCACCCCCAGCCCATCCTGTACTCCATGAAAGACTATAGACCCTGCGGTTGCCAAGGAAACCAAGCCTTTCATTCCATCCCAGTGACTGCCTGGTTGGGGCTGAGGAGTGGGGTAACAACTGGTGCCCAGGCCCTGGGAAGCCCCCCACCTCACCCCCCCCCTTTTTCAAAGGGGGAGGGTGTGCTGCACCCCTGTTGCCTTTTCACCCAACCCCAGCTGGGTGGCACGGAGCCCTTGGGCTCTCAGGAGCTCCCTAGCTGTGGGCTCAGAGAGATCAGTGCTCCCCAGGCCCTCCTCTGGCCCTGGCCCTTTCCAGAGGACAATAGCCTCCATGAAAGGGAAAATTCCATCGCCCAGGGTTCAAGTCTCCAAGGAGTTGCTGGGGCCTCTGTTTAGCCTGGAGTGGGCTCTGAGGAGCCGCTGCAGCTGCCTGGCTTGTTTTCCCCCTCACTGTGTTTTATTTTTAACCCCTGAGCTGCCAAGGATTGTTTTTCCCCAGCCAGTGCCTGGGAACAGAGAGAGGAAAGAAACAAGGCTTTGTTCCCTTTGGGAAACTAATTGGGAGAGACAGGCGGTGTGGCCCACTCAGTCCCATTAGGGTATGAAGCTCCCAGCCCTACGCACGCATCTCGCCCCAAGCCCGTGCCCAAGGGGCTGGGCGTAGGGGGTGTACCCCTCCCCTGCGACTGAGGCCCAGGGGCTGCTAAGGGAGACACGAGCACGGCTGCAGAGGGGGACAGGAGCTCAGAAGATATGCAGGAAATAGGAATGCTGGGCACTGGAAATGTCTCCTCCTCCCCATTTCAAACCCCCAAACCGACTCCAGTTCTTCTCCCCCTGCTGTTTCTTCCCAGATCTGCATACAAAACTCCAGAAGGAGGGAGGGAACCCAGACAAAGTAAAAGCCAGGAACATCAAGACAAAATGCATTTCACTACTAGGTTAATAATTGGAAAACACCTAGCAGCCCCACTTGTAAGTTTACCAAAAAATTCTTTTTACTCAGGAATTTAATTTCATCTCCAATCAGCTAGAAATCAGTACAGAAGTTTGACCAATAGTCATTTTGTTTTAAGATTGAATGGATTTTGGGTAGGGATCCCTAAAAGAATTTAAGGATCGTTCTGTTCCTATTCAGAAACAGAGCAAATTTCTTTCTTTCTTTTTTTTTGGTAGTAAATGTTTGTATTTATTGGATGCCTACTGTATGCCACGTGCATTCTATTTGGGTTGGGGGGGTCGGTTTTATTGAAGATATCATTAACATCAGAGCCATAGAAATAACACGATTATTAAAACTTTAGTCCTGTTAACTTTCACCCAACTCGCTGCAGCTCTGCCCCCCCATCCCTGCCCCCCCACAAACACAGAGTGAATCCTGCTGATAGGGTGCGGGGTGCGTGGGGTGAGGGTGTCCCACGCTGCAGATGGCCTGTTCCTCCTCTGGTGTGGCAAGACTACATTTTCAGGAAGCTGTTAGGCGCACTGAGGCAACTCGAAGCTCTGGAGAAGTGTCCACGTGCCTTTTGGGGTTGGGGTTTAACCTCCCCCCAGGAATTTCCCAGCAGACAGACAAAGGGCTTGAACATGAGAGCAGCAGATGGACGCTGAGTCAAGCTGGGACTCAGCACCCTGGAGCCTGGCTGTGGCTTCCCTCACATCACCTCACACTCGCTCTCCGTCTCTGGTCCTGGTCCATAGAGCCCCGAGCTCCTGCATCTCCATCCATGCTCCCAGTAACAGTATCGGCTGCCAAGCCAGAATCAACCCCCCACCCCACTCACACAAGGCCTTTGAGGAGTGGGCACTGCTGGCAGCCCTGAGCCAGGCCCTAGCAGAGGTGGGCTCTTTGCCACATGCCTGTCTGAAAAGACACCCGTACCCCCATCAGTGCGGACTGTGCGTTGGACCATCTGTATTATTTTTTTTTAGCCTTTCTTAAGACAAACTGCTGGCCGTTGGGAGACTGGCCAGGGCTAAGGTGGAGCTTCAGTGTGGCCATTTTCACAGGCCCAGCAAAGTCCACAGCTGGTGCCAAGTTCTCGTTGAGTTGAATAGAATGGAGGAAAGCTGACCAACCCATCAGAATAATAAGAGCTCACACTGACTGAGTGATCACACACCAAGACTACTCTAAATGGTTTTGTGTATCCAATTCTACTCACCTCATGATAACCCCATAAGGTAAGGACTATTCTTTTTCTATTTTATGGGTGAGGAAACCAAAGCAAGGCTGCAAACTGGGGGATCCCAAGTGCAACAAAAACTGAGCAAATAATCCAGACTCCCCACGGAGGCCCAGGAAGAAAGGCTGGAGTCCTCTCCCGGCAACCCTGTGTCCACGCTGCAGCATCACCTGGCTTATGGAGTCCAAAAAGAAAGATACAGGGGGCCCCTCTGGAGGCTTGAGGAGGTAGAGAGGTGGTTTCAATGGGCAAACGTGGCTTGAGAGTCAGAAGACTCGGATTCCCATTCTGGCCCAGCCTTTATTCCTAAGAGAATCGCCGACCGTTCCAGGCCCTAAGCTCTGCTCTCCTCCTCAGTCAGCCCGGACCTCCCAGGTCCCTGCCCACCCTCGGACTCCGAGAACCGTGGCAGGCAGCACGTTGTTGGCCCGAGGAAGGACCCCCAACAGAGCAACCCTGGCAAATAACCACTTACTCCACACATGTGCCTCAGTACGCACAGTTCAGTGTTTTGGGAACTATGCGTTCTTTTGAAATGTGTCTGTTTGGGCCATGAGTAAGTATTGGGGGAGAGGGGACGGGGGCCTTTTTCCAGTTAATGAAGTGAGGCTTCAGGGAGGAAGAAGATTTTCTTAGTCACATTTCCTGTTTCACACTGACCTTTTAAAAGGAAACCCACAAGTAAACCTGGGCTAAGGCCTGCTTACAAGATCAGCCCACAGGTATGATGAAGATAATCTAAATAAAGACCATGCTTAACCTGAATCAGTGGAAATAGCAAGACGGTAAGAAGATCTGATGGACTGAGATAAAGGGAATGGTGCTCCACAAACTGCCACGCACAAGGTCACGTAAAAGATGTGAAAGGCAGTTTAACAGGAATCCAAGTAGAGAGGCAGAGAGGAACCACACTGCAATATCTCCACTGACCTCTCTGGTCTCAGGACCTACCCTCTCGGTATAAAACAGAGGCTCTAAGAATTAAGCGAAGCCCTGACCGGTTGGTTGGGCATCGTCCCACAAAGCGAAAGGTTGCCGGTGTGATCCCCCTGGTCGGGACATGTGCCCAGGCCCCCGGTTGGTATATGCACGAGAGCCACTCACACACCGATGTTTCTCTCCCTCTCTTTCTCCCTCCCTCTCCCTCTGGCTAAAAATAAACAAATTGTTTTTTGTCCTTTTAAAAAAATTAAGAGAACTGTTTGGAGGAATTTAAAAAAAAAACAACAACCAGTAATGATGACTGGGTGGTAAACGTAGGGATGAGAATGGGAGTGGTCGGCCTGGCGAGGGAAGGCCCAAGAGGCAACCGGAGAACCATGAAGTCGGTGAGGACTGGTGGTCTGACGGACGATGGCAGAGGGGTGTTTGCCTACCTGCTGACCACAGCACAGCAGGTCCAAAAAGGGACAGAGGCGTGGATAGTCCCAGAATGGACTGAAAATGACTGGTCAGTGGGGCGGGTTGCCAAGGGCCAGCACAGCCTCGGCTGCATCGGGAGAGCCGGATCGTCAGGTTCTGGGGCCTGGGGGCCGATAGGTGAAGGGATCGACTGCCTGGGCGCTCTCCACTCTGTTCAAGGCAAGCACCCCAGAGGAGGCTTAGGTTGGGGAAGCCTTGTTGTTTTGTTTTAAACAAGGAGGCCTGGAATTGGCCGAGGGGAAAAGTCAGGCAGAGGAAGCCGTGATAAAGTCAGCAAAAATGAGGCAGGCAATAGATAGGGGTAGGAAATGACAGGCGGTGGCCCAGAAACTCCTCTAAGAACTGGGCGTGGGGCGTAGGTGGAGCTAAAAACAAAAAGGGATAGATAATATCACTAGATAATCACACTCCCACCTCAGCCCCCAGCTGCCCAGTTCTTACAATCGAATGGCTACTTTATTCATTTATTACACATCATTCCAGACTTTCTTCACATAACTACAGACAAATATATTCATAGATATTTGTTTTTTCCATTCTTTTTTTTTGAGCGAAGGTAGCATAAAACCATACTAACACAGAGCCGTGCCCTGGTAGTCCGGAATTCTTACACTATCAGTGCTAGGGAGCTTCCTGATACCTTTTTGAAGGACAGAGAAGGGGAGGGAAGGAGATGAGAACCCTGAGGACTGGAATGCCTGAAGTGTCTTCCAAGCCAGCTCCCGCTTGGTCTCCGATCAGACCCCGTACCCAAACCTGCCGCCCAAACCCAGGGCTATTTCCGAATTCCCCATGGCGCCTCCCGTGTCTTTAAACCTTCTGTCCACTCCAGGAGATTCGTACCCCGGGACCAGATCCAACAAGGTCTCTGAGGAACGGAAAACAGTGCATTTGACAGAGGAGAAAGTGATGTTGCAAAGAAAGGGGATGTCGGGCTTCAGCCTTCAGGAGAAAGCGACGCTTTCCCACCAGGCCCTTGGAGGTGCAGGACGGCCACGCTTCCGGCTGTCCCTCGCTGTGGGCCTCAGGGCAGCAAATGCTGATGCCCAGGGCCACGTTCATTATGGGAAAACCCCATAGGCAGCCCCACTACCCCAGGGGCCCCTCAGCCCTTCTCTGTCCCCCATCAGACCACTGTCCTCTTCCCAGGCCCAAACCTCCCAGGGCCAAGAGCCTCAGCACCCACCCTCCCCCAGCCCAGAGCAGCCTGGAAGCGAGGGGCGGTGTGGTCCTGGGCATCAGCTTTTGCTGACCTGGAGGCACCGCTCACCAACTCACGGTTGAGTGAGGCCTGAGAGCTGGTCAAAAGGTGTCCACCGCGCCTCTGCTCCATGGCAGGGCTCTGGTGGGAAGTGGGGAAGGCAGGGGTGGGGCGGGCCGCCACTCCACACCTCACATCTCCCACGAGGTTATTCCCTGATCCACAGAGCTCAGGACAACCCCGCAACTGCTTCCTGCTCCCAGGGGGTCTCCACCTGCTCTTCAGTGGCTCCCGCTGAAAGGACCACCACTGTGTGTTAGTTATGAGCGCCGGGTTTAGGGTCAAGCTATTGTGGGTTTGTGTCCTTGCTCGTCCCCTAACCATCTGTGTGACTCAGGTAAGCCCTGCAACCTCTTAGAGTCTCAGTTTCTTTATCTACAAAATGGGAATAGTACCTATTTCAGGGGATTACTATGAGGACTACATTTAAGTGATGCTATAAAAACTCTGCCTGGGATAATCAAATGCTCAGAGAGCAGCCACGGTCACTCTCTTCCACCTGCCTTGCAGAGCCCAGCACCCAAGCGCCAGTACCAAGTGGACCCGGGGCTGCAGACAGCCCGTGCACGGGCTGGCTTTGGGGAGCCTCAGCTACGTGGTGGCCACAGGTGAGGGAGTACATCCGGCAGCCAGTCAAGCCAGCAGCCTCAGTGCAGGCCTCACTCTCTCCTGAATTTCAGGGGACAGAAAAGGCCCTCTGTACCTTGCTTGGTGCCTCCAAAAGCATCTCCACCTCCTGCCTCTGGAAAAACTAATCCATGAGGCACAGGAGGCCATTTGGAGGGGGCCTCTTGTTCTATACACAGCCACTGCCTGCTTAGCCAGCTAGTTTCTAGTGTCTTCTGTGTCCCTGGCATGCAGACCTGGAGGAGGACTGAGCCTGGATATGGTATGGCCCCCTGGTCAGCTTGGAGAAGGAGCAAGAGGCCAGCTGGGCCTCTGCTGTGCTTCACTGATACCCAGGACGCCCCTCCTCCTCTGAGCTGCCTGGAGGCAGTGTGCTGGCAGGCCACTCACCCTTCCCAGGCCCTTCGCCCAGACCAGCCCCTGCATAAAAAGGCATCCACAGCGGTCCTCTTCCAGACTCAGATGCGGCCACCCCAGGAATCCACCCCAACCAGGATTCTCCCCACCCCAGGCTTTTCGGGAATTTCTTGAAGGGAGATGGGGACCCCCGACAACATAATCCATGAGCATCGCCAGGGTGACTGTTCCCAAGGGAAGGGGTCAGGAGGGCCCCCACCCCAAGGCCAACAGTCTCTCCAAGCAGCCACCTCAGCATGCTGTGTGTCCCGAGCTATAGGGGGCTGGGTGATGGGGAGCCCCCAACAGAACCTGACAGAATGAATTCCTGGAAAGCCCGGAAACTTTTGGTCCTGGGTTCCTGTACCGTACGTTTAGACGCTGTCTTGGCTTACCCAGTTCTGTCCCATTTTAGGGTCTTCATCAGGAAGGACTGGCAACCCAGATGCTGAACAGCCAGGTCCATTAGACTCCCTCGGTCCCAAGGGCAAGGATGTCAGCGACTGACCCCAGGTCCTGGCGCCGCTGAACAACTTCCCTACTGTGGCCCTGAGGCCCTCTCTGACACAACCCTGCCCACTTGAGTCACTCCCCATCCTTGGGGCTGCACCCACGTGACCCTTCCTCAGGACTCCAATGCCTCACCCATCTCCCCAGGTGTTCCCTCCGGCCTCAGATAGCCAGCCTCTCCCTCCACCTGCCTAACTACGTCATCCTGTACTTCCGCATTTGCATTCTAAAACTTAAGTGCAGGATTTAGGTTCAACATGGCCAGTTGAGATCCTCCAGGATGCAGACCCCACCCTCCAGTGGCATGCCTGTCTGTCTCGTTGTGTGACAGCCACCATTTCCAAACGACCCTCTGCTGTTTCGTTGCTGCTGCTGTCGTGGCCCCCTGTAGGCCTTTGTCATTAAAGTGGTCGGATAGGAACGGGTCCTGCATGGATCCCCTTATCACCCACCGTGGCAAAGGCGGGGCGAGGACCAGGCGGTTTCCTGGTTATCCGCCGCTCTGGAGCAAACCAGCTCAAACTTGGCGGCGGATAATGCCAATCATTTTACTAGGCTGACAAGTTCTCCGAGTCAAGAGTCCGGATAGAGTTCAGCAGGAATGACTTTGCTCTCCTCTGCCACATCTAGGGCTTCAGGTGGGAACAGGAGATGACCGTGGGGGGAGGTGACCTGACTATTAGGGGCTGGAAGTTCCTAGAGGCTTCTTGGTTCACAAGTCTGACACCAGCATTGGGGTGACTCAGAGGCTGGGCTCGGCTGGGACTGCCCCTTAGACCTACAGGTGACTTCTGCATGTGGCTTGGGTGTCACATAGCACGGCAGCGGGGCTTCCAGAGTGAGTGCTCTAAGAGAAGCAGGAAGAAACCGTGGGCCTCTCATCACCAAGCCTCAATAGCCACAGAGGATCACTTTCTCCGTACTCCACTGATCAAAGCAGTCACAAGACTTATCAGACTCAAGGGGAGGAACACAGACCTCACCTCTGGGTGGAAGGAATGTCCCAGGATTTTAGAACAACCGCAGCAGCTCTGAGAGCCGACACCCCGGTGCAGAAGCACGTAGCGTCATACCCCTCTGACAAAGCCAGGGTGTATGTTCTGGCCAGCAGGCTACTCTACAGGGAGAAGTAATCAAGAAGAAGCCATATTTGGAGGCCTCTGATGTTCCTACAGAGAGGACTACAGACCAGCCTACCACGACGAGGACCTTGTAACAGAACAGCAGTTCAAGGTGGGTCTCCTGAAAAAAGCAGAAGCCCAGTTATCACTACGGGGGCGTCACGAGACCAGACCAGCCGCGGGTGACACCCTTGGTCCTCCTCTGGAGAGTGGGTGAGAGTTTACGCAGTGCCCAGGCTGGGATTCAAAGTACTGGATTGGCCAAAAAGTCTGTTCTGTTTCGTCCATAAAATCAAATGCCTATTTTTCATTTTCACCAATAACATCACTGATTTGGATATTTTGAGTATGTCGGCTCTCTCCCATGTGGTATAACGTTGGTCTCCATTAAATTATGTTTTCTTTTAATTCATAAGGATATTTATTAATGCATAAAAACTCTGGGAAGATAGACACCAAGATGTTATTAATAAAAGTTGTCTCTCAATAATGAATTTAGTGTGATTAAAACAAAAAAAAAACAGTTTTCTGAACCCATTTTCCTTCTTTCTTTTTCATACATAAAGGCCCCTGAAAGGAGTTTTAGCAGACAGGTAGGCCTGAGGTGGGGGTGAATCAAGGTGGTCCTGACCCCTGGCTGGTGTGGTTCGGTGGACCGAGTGCCAGCCTGCGAAATGAAAGGTCCGGGGTTTGATACCCAGCCAGGGCACACGCCCGGGCCGCAGGCCAGGTCCCCATCTGGGGGCATGCAAGAGGCAACTGCTCAGTGTTTCTCTCCTCCATTATGTTTTGATTCTATCACTATGAACTTCAACTCGTCCACCCGACCACGGAGCATCGTCCAGCAAGAAAGCTCCAGCATGAAACTTCACAAACCCCTTTTGACACGTTTGATCAGTCCCAGCACCTTCTCCATTCACTGCACAAGTCTTTTTTTGCATTTCAGTTGCGTTTTTACCTTTCTTGAAATAATAAAGCATAATATGCCAAAAATGTACATTTTCTTCCATCTTTAATATTAAAACGGCTATACAAAAATTCGCCTATTTTAGTAAGTTTTTTTAATCCACACTGATATGACAGCTGTCACAATACAATCTAACAAAATTGTTTCCAATGAAGTTAAAGACAACTAAGCGCTACTAGAACCATCTTATGAAAAAATCCAAACTTTCTGGCCAACCCAATATTATATCTATGGGCATATTCCTGATCCGACAATTCATACCTTGAATCCATGCCAGTTTCTAGTGGTCCTCATGCCTTTTAAATGCACATGAACCATCTTTAACCATCTGAGCTCAGTGTGGATCTCACCAGACAGGGAAAGCAGCCAGTATACAGATCAATAGAGCAATAAAGGAAAGCAAATGGAGAAGGTCTATAGAATTAATCCCAAGCTCCTCAAAGATGCCCCAGGCATCCAAAGTGGGGCCCCAGGGCCCCGTGGTTCCAGCGGCCCTGGCCTGGCGGCAGCCTGGCTTTCTGGTCTCCGTCAGTATCCTGCTTCAAGGCGGGCCCGCTTTTTTCAGAAAGCAAACCATTTGCACTGATCTTGGGTCACCTGAAGGCCGTTGTGCCTCACAGGTTGGAGAATTTGGGACATGGAAGCTCACAGAGGGGCCACAGAGAGGACATAGCTCAGGGAAGGGTCTGGCAGAAAGTGAGGAAAATAAAATTGATTTGGGGGGTAGGGGCTGGTATATAGTTCTTTCCATGGAAGCTAAGACCTGCCATAGGTCATCAACTTCCAGGTGTCTGGTTCACCCAATCCAATGGCCAGAGCTGGTGGTGCCTGCTCTGAGGTCATCCAGTCCATCCCATTTTAGAGATAAGGAAACTCACAGATTCCATTAATGCTCACAGAAAATCCATGTGTTCCCCCTGCATTCCCAGTCTCCCCTGCAGTTAGGTAGAAATCGTGTGATTCATTCTGGCCAATAGACTGTAAGTGACATGTGTCACTTCTGGGCCAAACACAGTTAAGAGGTGACACACCTCCTCCATCCCTCTCTACCCTGCCATCGTGACTTTGTAGCCTGCATGCTCTGACAGCGCGGCTATGTGATGGAAGAAGTCGTATCCACCCTCATCAGAGCGAGAAAGAAAGCTGGATCACGGTGAGCCGCTGACACTTGGGGGTTCATTTGTCACTGCAGTGTGGCCTGGCTTAACCTGACCAATATGAAAATCAAGGCCTAGGCAAGAAAATATGGATATTGAGTAACTCGGAAGGATGCCTATCAGATACTCCCCACCTCATCCATCAGGAAAGCAGAGTCAATGCCAGTAACAGGATTTCCGCTCAGAGCTGATGGTCAGGCGGCACTGACCCTCTCGCCACGCTGTAGCGCTTTCAAATCTACAAAGCACACTCATCAACCCCGTCTTGCTTGACCCTCCCAGCAGCCTTGGTGAAACCATCTCTAGCCCTAGTCTATTAAAACTTTAAAAGATGTGTCCAAAGTCATACGGTGAGGAAATGATGAAGCCAAGACTAGAATCCAGTCCTTCCTTCCACAGTGCCTCGTTGGCCATGTTTTTAGAATACTGGCATCTTTAAAACAGATTATGCCAGCCCTGACCAGGTAGCTCAGTTGGTTAGAGCGTCGTCCCAATATGCCAAGGCTGCAGGTTTGATCCCTGGTCAGGGCACACACAAGAAGCAACCAAGGAATACATAAACAAGTGGAACAGCAAATCAGTGTCTCTCTCTCTCTCTCTTCCTCTCTCCTTCCTCTCTCTCTCTCAACTCAATGAAATAAAAAAATTCAAATTAAAAGAAAAGATTATAGCTCTTTTTTCCCCTTCCCTTTCCAAAAAATTGCTGGTTGGTATAGGCTTGTTCTTTTTCCCATAGGTCTGTTTTTGCAGCATGTTTATTTCAATATTTAAATTTTGCCTGGAGACAACTGGACACACCCCAAGGATGGGAAACTCCACCCTCAGAGGTCCCTGTCTGAGAGAGTCCCCTTGGCCGGTCCCTGTCACATTAGCAAATGAAGAAGTTGAATCAGAAGTTGAATCGGTCTACATCAAAGCAAGATTTCTTCAAAAACTCCAAATCAGATTCGGGTTCCTCTTCTTCCCACCACAGAGAGTGGGTGAAGGGGACCTTCTGGGGCTGCTTCCTCTTTCAACAAAAAGGGGAATGGCTGCAGGCCGAGGATTGTCATTTGTGCCTGAGAATAGGTGACAAGTTAAAGGCCAAGGTTGGGGACCTGGAGCCCAGGGTCTCTGGAACTCAGTGCT
This sequence comes from Carollia perspicillata, assembly GCA_004027735.1. NCBI lineage: Eukaryota > Metazoa > Chordata > Mammalia > Chiroptera > Phyllostomidae > Carollia > Carollia perspicillata. Next base: position 39,627 of record PVKM010003967.1, on the reverse strand, counting down.
CTCCAAATTGCAACCTCAGCCACAGGGGGCCCAGACTCTCCCAAGAAGCCCCACCCCCTGCAGCCCTCAATCCTGGCTAGTCACCTGGGCCTACATGGTCTGGACGTCACTTCAGACCCTCGCCTGCCCTCCCTTGTTGTCAATACCCAGATGGGTAACTCAGTGCTGGGGTTCCAGTTCCCCTCCAGCTCCTTCCCGCTCAGGACTGCACAGCCTGACTTTCGTCTTTACCTTGATCCTTCCACTGTTCTCACCAAGGCCATCACCAAGAGGCTATTGTCCAAACAGGAACAACTTAGCTTCAAGCCAGGCCCCATTACTAACAAGTTTGTAAGCTTGAACAAGCTATTTCCCTTCTCTGGTCTCAGTGTTCTCATCTGCAAAACGGGGATAATAATAATAGTTGCTGTGTGGCTGAAATGAGGTAATGAGGGAAAACCCTTAGCACAATGCCTGCTTCACACAGTCTAGCATGTGATGAATACAGGCTATCAATCCTTCATTCAAAATCTTTGGGGCCAGAGATCATAACTTTTCTTTTTTAAAATTGAGATATAATTGACATATAACATTGTATTAGTTTCAGGTGTACAACTTAATGAGTTTACACATGTGCATATTGCAAAATGCTAGCCACAATAAGTCTAGTTAACATCCGTCACCACACATAGCTACATTGTTTTTTCTTGTGATGAGAGCTTTTACAATCTACTCTCTTAGCAACTTTCAAATACACAATACAGGATTATTAACTATAGTTACCATTACATCCCCAGGATCTGTTTATCTTATAACTGGAAATTTATAACTGTGAACCCCCTTCACCCATTTTGCCCACCCCCTCCCTACCCTGGCAACCACCAATCTGTTCTCTCATCTCTGGGTTCAGTACTTTTTTTTTTCTAGATTCCCATATAAGTAAGATCAGACACTACTTGTCTTTCTTTGACTTACTGCACTCAATTCTTCCTATTTTAGGAGGTAACATGGTACACAGCCATCTCTAACACGCCTCACTTGGTGGGCGCCCGGGCAGTGCCCCTCCGTCGGACACGGGCATGGTTTTGCAGAGGACGTGTCCACACGCACGGGGAGGGGCATAAAGACAGTAAACGCCTCGCCGTTCAGGTCAAGTTGTGTTGCTGGGTAAGATCTGGTTCCAAATTGACACAGACCAAAAAAAAAGCCAACTTTATTTTTAGGTCACTATTATTCATATTTAACACTTGGATGTTTCTGTCACCTAGAATCTGGTGTGTGCTGATGACTGTCTCCTAGGAAGCCTTGGCTCTGGAAGTCCTCCCTACTGTCCCACCCCCTACCTAACTCCCTCCCTTTGCATCCCACAGCCCAGGGGATGGCACCGGACAATCTGAGATGGTTTTACACGGATTTCTGCTGCATTGCCCGGCATTTCTAAGTCAACTCTTTGAGGGCAGGGATGTTTTCTACTTTTCTGGTTACAATGTGGCAGCACCCGTGGGCCCTCGGGGACTGGCAACAGTTATATATACACACCTCCAGCTTCTCTTTCCTGCCCAGCTTATCTCCCCACTTAGCTCACCTCACTAACTCCCCCCTATTCCTCCCGTGGTTCCCCACAGTCTGACGGTTCTGTCCCAGCATCCTGCCCATTGCACACGCCCCTTGCTGTCCTTCCCTTCCTCCATCCTGGTGGGTCCCCAGCTGCACGGGAGTCCCCTCTGGGCCCAGCCTGCCTTTAGAGGATAGGGAACGTTGGATTTTCCATCCAGAAATATGAAACCCAAATCACCTTCTTTTGTGAAGCCTTCACAGATGAATCTCATCTCGGAGCTTAATGCACTCTTTATTTTACCAAATCAATTAGCCTTTCAGCAAATTTCTATACGTGAATCCTCTCTTACCACTATTCCCATTATAAATTGGAAGATGGGTTTAAAAGAAGTTGAGCTCAGGGAAGGTACCACCAGCATTGTGCTGGGGCAAATATAGGTCCCCATACCAAGGGCCTGCAGTGTCCTGTTCCACCATGTGCCACAGGGAAGCTCAGGCTGGGTCCTATTCCACTGTGGCCTTCAGCCTTTCACTTTAGCCCCCACTCGGCCCCCTTTCTACAAGGGCTCTTCAGCAGGAGTCAAGCCCAGGCCACCCCCACCTTCCAGTACAGGCAGCCCTTCCGCTTCTCCTCTGCAGCTGGAGAGATTTTCCTAAGGAGAGGCTCACTGCTTCCAGCCCTTTTTAAGCCGCCCTGCCCCTGATGGTCCATGTATAGATTCACTTCTGATGTCCCCTAGCTCGCCACAAGCCCTGCGGTGTCCTCAATCCCAGTTTTCTCAAACTGGAACCTTTGTTTCCTTCTCCCCTCCGCCTCCCCCTCAGGTCTCCCGGCTTCCTGGCAGGCCCCTCGCCCACATGGGCAGGGAACTCGCACTCAGCCAGCCCGAAACGTTAGCAAACCTAAAACCCACGTTTACATTTTATTACCTTGTAGCGAGATGACTTACAATACAACCTACAATAAATCGGGGGAAAGAGAAACTGAACAGTTCCTCTGGGCCGCAGGTCAGGGATATATATATCCCCCTACATATTATTTTTAAGACTCTTTTCTGAAATGAGAAAGTGGTTAATGAAGTAACCAGGCCTGTGGTATGTCGGAGTCTTATACCACTGGTGTTTCTGCCTCATGCGCCCAATTCTTTTTTAACTAGAGGCCTTTTTTAAAATGGGGAATCCCCTGGTTTTGCATTCTGAGATCTCCCCATTTGGCTCTTCCCCTGTTTTGGTTTGTATATTAATTTGGCGGACGTACATTGGCTGAGAAGGTATACATTGGAAGACAGGGATGGAACCCGGCGTGTCGACTGTGAGCTATGCTCGTCCATCCAACCCTTGAAAAACAGAAAGTCACCCTAGGTCACTGATTGGCCGATTTTGTGCATCAGAAACTCGAAGGTAAGTTTAAGTAACTTCCTGGAATACAGTTCATGGTCATCTCAGCTGTCCGATGAGCTGATGCTAGGTGTCCCCTGAGTCTACAACATGACAGCAGGACCCCCAGCACCCCTGAAAAACAAGGGCCATGCAAGCCTTCGGGAAAACTTCCCTTCGTTGATGCAGCTAACCCTCTCCTACTCACTTGGCTCCTGGCTCCGCAAGGAACAAACACGTGGGCTGATGACCCCCACCCGTCACTCTCAGCCCCTCTCCTCTCAGCCTGTACCCTGAGAGGCTCAGCCTGCAACGCTGGTGACACCCGGGGCAGAACGCCTGGAGACGCCCCTCCGCCCTTGCACTTGTGTCACCTGCCCCTTGTGGCTCTGCTAAGATCACAGTGAGTACAAGGGGAAAGTCAAACCGTGCAGGGGTGCTGCCCAGGAGGGGATGCTGCTCAGGGGCTCTGGCGTGGCGTCACAGGGTGGTGGCCGTCAGCCTACCCACGGTGGCCTCTAAGGCGCCCCACCTGAGACCAGGCCTGCATCCCCCCGAAACTCCATCCCCTCACGGTGCCCAGGGCCCCACTCTGCACCAGGTGTGTGCTGTCTACCGGGCCAGTTTCTGCTCTGCTGAAGCTTTCCCAGCAGCTCACACACATGTTTTACTACCTTCCATCTTAAAAGAAAAAGAGAAAAACTATCATTTGGAACTCGGTCACACTCTCCAGCTACCACCCCATTTTTCTTCTCCCCTTTA
>PVKM010003967.1:0-35852 GCA_004027735.1 Carollia perspicillata | reverse complement strand
TTCACGCACATGTTTTACTACCTCCCATCTTAAAAGAAAAAGAGAAAAACTATCATTTGGAACTCGGTCACACTCTTCAGCTACCACCCCATTTTTCTTCTCCCCTTTAGGATAAAATTCCTCAAAAGAATGATCGGTTTTCACAGTACCTACCACCTCTGTTCCTTTTTTCTCTTGAACCCTTTACAATTGGGCGTTGCTCCCCACCACGCCCCTGAAGCTAATCTCGCCCAGGGTCTCCACGGCATCTCCTGGTCAGCTCTCCGGCGGCCTCCCCCACCCCTCAGCAGCTCTGGGCCTGCTGTTCACTGCCTCCTGTCAGAACGTCTTCCTTCTGTTTCTCCCTCCACCCCGCCTCTGACCCTCCATCCCTGATTGCTGTTCTCTGTCCACTTGACTCAGGTCTCCATCCCAGGGCTTCTCTTTTTCCTGACTGTGCTCACTCCCAGGCAACCCCATCCTGCCCCCACTCGGAGAGCCTTTCACGTGCCCATGAGTTTGTAGGCTGGCTGAGTGACCTTGGACAAGTCATTTAACCTCTGTGCCCGAGTCTCCTCACCTGTAAAAGGAAGAGTACTCTGTTCACAGGGCTGTTATGGACTGAGTTAGTACTTGTACGGCACTAAAACATGCCTGGTATGTTTATGTAGTAAATGCTCTTCCCACCTGTTTACCTGGCCAACTTCAGCTCACCCTTCAAGTCTGAGCGTAAATGTTACTTCCAGATTTCTGTGCAGCTTCTTCCCTTTGTCACACTTAGAAAATCGTGGTCAACACATGCCCTCTGTGACTGCTGACCGTTAACTACTGCCCGGTTGGCCGGCCCCCGGAGAACGAGGACAGCAACTTCCTTCATTACTGCGGGGCGGGGGGAGGGGGCAGCTCAGTGAAGAGTCACCGGATGAATGGCTGAAAGACAAACATGTGAATGAATGGACTCCGAGTGGCTGCTGGGTTCTGCTGGGGCTTAATTAAGAAGGTGGATCTCTCCTAAGAAAGGGGCCTCAGAAGGATCTTCATCAGCGTCCGGCCCGTGAATGAGGCTGCACACCCGCTCCGCTACGCCCACCACAGAGGCCCTCTGCCCCTCTGGGCCCACCTCCTGTGCCCGGGAAGACATGGCTTCATCCCACAGCAGTGCTTGGTGCATCTAAGCCGCCTGATACTCTGTGGCCAAACAAAGCCCGGGCTCACCTGCTGGTGCGTTATAGCCAGGGATTCTGTTTACGCTCAGAGCTGAAACTCGGTAATGAGCTGACATTCCTGAAATGGGCTTACTCTGGCCAGGCTCACTCCGCGGAGGTGGCGAGTGAGATGAGAACGGACCTGGGTTTGAGTCCTGGCTCTGCCCCTGGTCACCTGTGTGGCCCTGGGGAGAAATGGTGGAAACCCTAGTTCTTCGGCTGTGAAATCTGGCACTACGCTTTGCACCTGATGAAGACGCACGTTTTTGCTTTCCTCCCTCTAACCTGGAGTAGAAGTGTCCCACAGGTAATGAAAATGGTAAAGATTAAGAAGCTCCGGGGAGGAACAGAGCTTTCCCCCCATCACGAACCACACGTATGTAACCTCGGGAAGGGCATATCCAAGTATGATTCCCTTCAGTTCAACTCAACTCAATGGAAAACCGTGTATAAGGACCCTACTCAGGGCATGGGTGCGTGCTACAGCCCAAGGAGAACCTAGCGACAATCCAATTCCATACCTCCCTCTTTTTTTCTCTAGTACTTTGTGTACAAAGCAACAAAAGACTCCTTAAAGCCTTTAAAACCCTGCTCTGTTAATCCCAGGATCCGGATAGAAGAAGCTTATCATGAGGAGCGGGAATCGGCACTGCTCGAGCACCCACACTCCCGGGCGCCTCCATGTGCGCTCTGAAGACATCCCCACCGCCACCCTGTGATGTCGGTATCTGAACACATCCCTGAGATGCAGCCCCACATCTACAGATCCAGTAGGCTGGGCCTCTGTGAAGGCCTGGAACATTCCAGAGCCTCGGCACAAATGTAATCTGTCGAGACTTGGGTGTGGGGGGAAGGTGCAGGAGGAGCCAACTCAGGCCTTTGGAAATCCTAAACTCGGAACTCAGGGCACCGCCTGCAATGCAATCCACACCAGAGACCCTGCAAGCTCGTTAAACACGGCGTGTATGCACAGCGTTGTTGCGTGTGTGCTGAAGTCAACATTGCATCTCTCTAGATGTTTCCAAACACAACATTCTGGATAACTTGAGCAAAGCTGCTCTTTATTTTCTTTTTCTCATTGTCCCGACCTGCTGGTACAATGGCCCTTGGTCTGCCCACAGGGTGAGGTTAGGCAGCAGCCAGCGTCTGCCGTGTCCTCACAAGGTCAGCTACATTCCAAACCTTTTCCTCTGATAAGGAGTTGATTGACTGGGCATCTCATAGGGGCACCCCTTCTGAACTCTATTTCGAGAAGCAGAAAACCTGATGAGGCCATGAGATAACTAGATAGAAATAACTACAGAACTGTTTCAAGGTCAGTGGGTTCGGCTGGATATTCAAACTCATCTCGGTTTCTCTTTTCCCCTTCCCATGGAAAGAAAGGTAGGAGAGTAGCTTCCCCATGAGTTGCTGCAATATCTGGGTTCAGGTGGAAAATCCTGGTCCCCCCTTGAGTAAACTCCCAGTGCTCAGAGGGCTCCTTGGGAAACCTGTTGACAACTCCCTGCCGTGCTGGACCCAGGGGCGGCTCTCCAAAAGGCCTTGTGATTATGACTTTAACTATCCTCGGGAAGACACTGGAAGAACACAGTCTGAAAACCCTGTTCAGCTTCAACGAACTGAAGAACGCATGGCCGAAACGGCACGAGGCCCCTTGTTGGTCAAGGAGGGAGGACCTAGGAAGTCTCATAGACTGTTGGAAGGAGTGCAATTGACACAGTCTTTGTTGGAGAGCAACGTACAAACCTATCAAAATGTTAAATGTATAAATATGCCCTTTGACTCCGTTACTTCATGTCTGGAATTGTATCCAGTCGCACAAGCGCTCAAAGATATGTGAGCAAAGATATGCATTGCAGTCATTTTAATAATATTTTTAAGACTGAAAATAACCCAAATGTCCATTAATGAAGAAACAGTTACACAGCGTCTGGGATAGCTGCTCTACCGCATACTCTGCAGCAGTTACAAAAAAGAATGTTAAGACCCATCTATGTGAAATGACGTGGAAAGAAAGAAATGATTACTCACTAAATTAGAGACACAAGTTTTCAAACAGTACAAACCAAATTGTGTTTGTGTGTTTTGAAGTATGTACATATATGTGCACATATGTGTATATATGCACACATATATAATAATAAGCATAGGGAAACATCGAGATGTTTTGTGACTTAGGGGAGGGGCTCTGGGTGGAAGGAGGTAGAGGAGCAGAGAATGGGCGACTTTCACTTGTTTTTCTAAGTCATAAATTTTCCTATAAGAAACATATGTGACTTTCATAATAAGTTTTTTTTTTTTTTGAGCACGCACAGAGGCCTTTGGCGACCGGCCTTGTCATGGTGTTGCATCAACAGACCTGTGCTGTGACCAGAGTCAAGGCCGTCTCACCTCCTGGGGCACCATTTCAAGTTCCACACTCCTCCGAGCATGACTGAACCCAAAACTGGCACAGAGGGCACCATGCTCACCTGCTGCCAGGTGAGAGAAGGTACTCACTGCTCTGTCTGCTTGCTGGGGACAGGCAGAGCTTTGCAATTCGCACAGTGCCTTTGCTACTTTATCTCATCACAGCCTGCAAGGTAGGCAGGACAGGAATTTTGACTTCCATTTCCACAGGGAAGGCACAGAGAGGTTACTGAGCCAGCCCCAGTCACGTGATTGGAATGTCGGTGAGCCACAGGTGAACCAGGTTAAGCAGATGCGCCCATCTCCACTGCAGAGGTACATACCTGTCACCAGGACCCAGGTGGCAACACTGGGCCCAGAGAAAGCTCTCCCTGGTCAGAGCTCAGTGGGAAAAGCCCACATTGCCTCTAACTTTTCATTTTCAAGCTGTCTGACACATTCCAGCAGTTAAATCTGACATCCCAACAGGGGCCCATTCTCACTCTTTGAATGAGGTGTCTTCGCACAGCTCTCCTATCACCTGTTGCCTAGCAATGCATCAGTACGGGCTGTACTGTGTCCCCCAAAATTCACATCTTAAAGTCTTGACCCCCAGTACCTCAGAATGTGACCATATTTGGAAATACGGTCTTTAAAGAGCTAGTTGAGTTAAAATGAGGTCTTTGGGACAGCTCCTAGTCCAACAGGATTGGTGTCCTAATAAAAAGAGGGAATTCGGACACAAACATGTACAGAAAGAAGATGATGAGGGGACACAGGGAGAAGAAGATGGCCGTCCACAGGGAGAGGGGCCGGGAACAGACCCTTCCCTCAGCCCTCAGAATGAACCAACCGAGTCAATGCCTGGGGCTTCCAGCCTCCAGAGCTAAGACCATGCATTTCTATTGTCTAGGCCACCCGGTCTGTGGTTTCTTACGGCAGACCTAGCAAACCAGCACACACATCGCTCAGAACACAGCTTTGATCCCCTATCTCCAGCTTCTTGAGAGAGGACCTTGCTATCTTATACAAAGAGTAACATCATCAAAATAATTCTCAAGAGACCTGCACTCAGCTGGTTCGGCTCTGCGGAGTAATCAGTGGTACCATCCAGACTGAGAATTCTTTGGGTGGGACTGCTTGGATAACTAGCAGTTTATCAGAGATGCCAGGAGAAGCCGGGCAGTGAGAGCCCTTCCCGGAGCGGCCTGAGCCCGTCTGCAGATGAAGAACCAGCGCTGCGTTGCTTCAGGGCCCCCAGTCTGCTCACAGACACGGTGAAACCCCTCAGCAGATGAATCCCAGGAAACAGGGAGCCCTTTCCCTTGCTCCAAGGACAAATGAAAAGTATGAATTTAAGGGGTTTTATGATAAAAAAATAATACATGTTTAGAAATGTTGAAAAACAGAAAATGTAAGGGGGGGAAAGAAAATCACTATGACACTTTGTTTACTTTTTTGTACATTGTTGCTTTGCTTTACATGGTCATATTTCATTAGTGGATACAGAGTTATACACTCATACACAATCTTGCATACCTTTTTATTTAAATATAAAGCGTTTCCTCCATGTGATTATAATCTCTCGGTAAACATCATCTGAAATGACTGCAAGGTACTCCAGCAAGCCCATCAGCTTTCTCAGACATGAACTGCAGAACATCTGCCTCAGAATTATATGGGGAATGTGGAAAACGCAGACTTCTGGGTCTCATCCCAGACCCTTAAATCAGCCTCTAGGGGTGAAGGCTGGGAATCTTCATTTTAATAAGCTTCTCAAGAAACTGATAAAGTTACAAACGTTTGAAAACCACTGAAATTGGTATAACCCTTACCCCAAATGCTGAACATTTCTGTTGTTGGCAACTTTTGCTTTTATAAATAACTGTGTAAAGAACATCTTTGTGCATAAAGCATTTCGTCACTTTCATAGCATTTCTTCAGAATGGTTTTCCAAAAGTGATATTATTTGGTCAAAGATGTGAACCTCTAAAGACTCTTGACAGCCCTGACCAGTGTGGTTCTGATGGTTGGACGTCATCCCACAAAGCAAGGGCACATGCCTAGGTTGTGGGTTCGGTCCCCAGTCAGGGTACATACAGGGAACAACCAATGGATGTTTCTCCCTCTCTTTCTCCCTTCCCTCCCCCAAATAAATAAATAAATAAATAAATAAATAAATAAATAAAGAAATCGAAAGACTCCTGATAAACACACAACAGTCCTGTGCACATCTTTAAGCATGGTCTGCTCAGGTTTCAGGGAAAAGTCGGTGGCCATTTACTTATCGATATTCCTGGTTTATACCAGCTTTTGATTTGCAGTTCTCTTTTCAACAGTGATCTATCTTTATTACCAAAAATATTGAGTTGGCTCACAATAAAATAGGCAAGAAATGAGCAAACAGTCAATAAAATGCCCTTTATTGATGCATTAAAAACTCTGGCCGAACCCTACGGAAAACCAGGACAGCAGATAACCATGGGCACTTCGAGGATCCCAGATACAAACCAGAACTCAAAATGAACGCAGCAGCACCCCACCACACCCACCCCACATGCCATAAAAACGGTGTTCTCCTCCATTCACGCTGATGACCAATACGTGTAGGTGGAGGCTAAGCTCACCCTCCCTGATGAGTGGAAATCATCTTTTGAAGAATAAAGAACACTGCAGCTGGGGGGATTAGGGGTTCTGGCAAGGAAACTTTGTTCGCAGAGCAACCGTGAGCTCAGGGCAGCTTATGAGCTGCCATGGGTGTCAGAAAGAGCCACAGAATGGAAGTCAGGTGCATACATAGCAAGCATGTTGTTTTCAGACTGTGTGTTGAAACAGCTTGGGGAAGAGGAAACAACACAAAGCTATGGGCAGCCTCAAGCAGCTGATCAGAGCAACAGGAATTCATCCATTTGCTCAATTAGCCTTGGCAGAGCCTTTACCAAGGGCTAGGCATGGGTCTAAAGGCTGCACAGTATGAACTTATTCAGTCCCCACAATCAAGCCTCTAAGATATCATCACCCTCACTCTACAGGTGAGGAAACTGAGACACAGAGAGGCTAGTTCACTTGGCCAAATCACACAGCTAGGAAGTAAGTGGCGGAGTCAATATTTAATCCAAGCAGCCTGGCTCCAGAGACCAGGCTTGTATCTACTGCCCTGTACTGTCTTGGGAGAAAGGACTAAGAAGTGTGGGAACCTAGCCTACAGAGGAAAAGAGCAGTGAGTGAAGCCGAAGCCGCAGTCAGTTAAAGTGACACTCAGAGCAGAGATGCTATCAGCTGACCCTCACACCCCAGCACATTTTGGAAAGATCCTGTTGTCCGTTACAAACCAGCCTTTCAGCACCAGTCTTCTCCTAACCGTCCGCTGCTGCGCACACCCCCCACCCCTGGCCACCCTGTCTGCTAGCTTCAGAATGTGGTGCCTCAGCCCGTGGGGTGCCACGCTCCCAGGACAATAATTGCCCCCCTTGGGGACCACTGCTGCATTTTATTTGAAGGACGGCAAAATCCGTCATCAGAAAGAACCCCCAGCCTTGCCTCCAAGGCCTTCCACTGCTGCAACGAATTACTTGGGCTGTAAACTCCCATGTGGAAACAATCTCCAGGCTTTCCCATCAGACCTGGCTGGCTGGCAGCTCACATGCCGAGACTGAAGCAAGCTGCCTCCCCTTTTAAACAAACACATTAAGTTAATAATAACACTGACCACAGTTTGACAGCCACGTTTACTAATTAATTCTTATTTGTCCCTTCTGTTAGGAAGGCGGTAGGATTTGCTCCATTTACAGATGAACTGAGACTCCTAAGTGATTTCTTTTAAGGTGGCACCAAAAAGTTACTGGAGAGTTTACCTGGGAACTTCCCTCTTTGTTCAGCCTTGTGGGGGTTGGAGATCCTAGAATCCCCTCCTGCTCAGTCCAGGTGGCCACCAGCCCTGCCCCTTGCCGTGAGTACAGCTCGCTCCTCACAGCCACCCCTTCCCTTCACCTGCCAGCGCCCGTGGTGATCGCATTCCATCCTCACGATAACCTGAAGGAGGCTTCGTTAGGATCGCCATCACAGATGAGCAACTGTGGCTCTGCGAGGTCAAATGACATGCTCAAGGTCACACAGCTCGGAAGCAGCAAGACCCATTGTCTCTAGGCTCACCTTTTGCCCTGGGGTGACTGATTCAGAAATTTGTTCCAGGTGATGTAACAGACGCTTCCAGAAGAACAGAAGTCTCCCTCCCCGACCCGCCTTGGGCTGTGATCACAGAACCTGCCCTCTCTCTCCACACCTGCCTCCAAAGGCCTGCGGGCTCCGGTGGGAGGAGGAAACTGCCCTGCTCTGTAACCTGCGTTCCCTTACTCCAAATAAGTTTATCTAATGAATGCTGTTGGCTGGGTCGGACACCACTGGACTGACGTTTTCAGCTGTGTCGTTGGATCTTTGCTGGACTTCCACTCAAAGCGATTCATGGATTCCAAGGCTGAGAAAGGGCAGTGGGCGTGCCCTCTGTCTGCTTATCTTCACTTCACCCTCTATCTTCTCTCCCTTCTAGAACATTTACTGGCTATTTTTGATGTGCCAAATGTTCTACTGGGACCATTAACATTCTAGCTCATGTTTAACTCTTACACCAACCCCACAAGGCATGTATTGTCATTGTGGAAACTGAGGCATGGAGAGCCGATGTGCGTGACAAAGGTCACAGGGATGCTGCACAGCAGAACTGGGACCTGCCTTCAGACTCTAGATTTAGGATGCTGGTCCCCGGCTCCCCCACCTCTTACCCTTACACGGCAGACGGTGCCTAATTCTCAAAGCTAATGAGCCCACAGTCACAGTTTTCCCCTGGCAATGGCCTGTGGGGCTGATTATAGCCAGGCGTTATTTCCCAGGATGACTCAGGGGCCCCACTGCAGAAACAAATACCTGTACCCCCACCCTGGCTGCTGGACAAGGAGGGTCAGCTGACTCTGAAGGCTGAGAGATGCAAGTTTCTGAGGCTGTACTAGGAAGAAAGGAAGTGCACTTGGCTTCCTGCTCAGTCTAGGCCTGGCCAACCACATCCCAGGTGGGATCAGCATGGTGGTAGGGACCTAATGAGTAATGACACCATCAGGCTCATCTCGAACCTCAAACCTCTTTTTTTTCCTAGGGTCTCTCTAAGGACCACAGCTCTGTGACAGCCATGACTTCATGTAGCCGCAGGACACCCTCATGAGCCAGAAGGAGCGGCCTGGCCAAAGGGGAGGTGACTGGGTTGGCCGGAAGTGAGTTGCCAGAACTCAAGTTCAGGTCCCATGATCTGCCGGGAAGCCATGGTGACAAGACCCCTCCCCTCCAGGTCTCCCCCTGGTCTGAGAAATAATGAACAAGTTTCTAGGTCTCTCAAAGTAGCTGGACTGGAGGTGGCCCCAGGACACCTGCTTAAAGAAAGGCAGTGACCCTGGTGGGAGAAAGACCAGAGAGCCAGAGTGAACGCAGTTGGGCCATTATCTGCAGGCCTGCAGACCACCATCCCCCCCGCCCCCACCACCCAACTGCCCTGCTCTAAGCGGCACTGCTCTGGACACAACTTGGCCACCCACAGACTCCACCTCTTCTCCGTGCTAGGATCCAAACCTGCCAGCAAAGATGCTGTTTGCCCAGAGAGCCAGGATTTAGGCCCACGTTAGCCCAGCTGTGCTCTAGGGCAAGGGCCAGATCAGAGACTTTGCTCCTCTTCTCCCGATTCGGACAGATCTGCTCAGCAGAGAGCTGGCGGGGCATAGAAAGCCTGTCTCCATATGCAGGGTCTCTTCGCTGACTCCAGCCTCCTCGGCGGGGCTCCCAGGCTGGACCCGGACCTCGGAACCTCTTTTGAGGTGGCCCATTAGGATGGGTTGGTCCCGAGAAGGTGCCCTGACTCCCTCTTCACCACCCCCCACGCCTAGCTGCCTTTCCAGGTGCTCTTCCCTGACTCCTCCCCCTGGCTGCTGTGATCCCCTGCTCATCTGCCCAGGGCCTCATTCAGAACCACCCAGACCAGCCCCGAGGCCTCACTTTCCTCCCAGCCTTCCAGGCCCACCCCTGCCTGGTATGTGGTTTCTGCAAGACAACCTCAGTGCTGGGGGGAAAAAAAAACCCAACCCCTACATCTTACACATGAGGAAACCATGGCCCACAAAGGCTAAGTGACAGGTCCAGGGCCACCATTTGGTAATAGCAGAGCCGGACTGGTTTCCAGGAATGCAAGAAATGTTTGTTCCACCAACCTGCACACACAAAGTCAAATTAAAGTGGTAGGCATGGTGGGTGGCGGTGTGTGGAGAATAAGATTCATCCATTTACAGATAAGGAAACTGAGACCCAGGGAGGTAAGGGGGGGCTTTCCAAGGCCCTAATTCACACTGTTTGTTGGTGTGAGCACTTAGATACAAATTAACTGGACCAGAGCCCCCTAATCCTGCCGCTGACAGCTGATGTCCAGACGGTGGGATTTTGTAACCTCAATTAGTCACCTATTAACAGGCAGTTCTGAAAACCCTCCTGCCATAAATCCCCCGCCCCCAGGGGACGGTGTGCTCCTCCCCAGAGACCTGCTCCAGGCAAGGACTCAGTCTCCCAGTCAGAAAAGAGCCAAGGACGCTGAAAAGGAATAGGGCCGGCCGACACTTCCATTTTTAAAAAAATTTAATGAAGCAAGTTCTAATTGTTTTCTTTTTAGAAAGTCCTAAAGTACCTGAGTGACAAGTCGCCAGGTGCCGGGAGAATTCCTACCCCTCCTTCAGGTGCGGGCGCCTTAGCCCCGCTCGGCCGGCTTCGCGTTCCAGCTGGTTTCTTAGCCCCTTGGAGCCCCAGTTTCCTGACGTGCGGAACGGGAATCCTATCCCCCTTTCTGCCTCTTTGTGAGATCTGAAACTAGAAAATGGAGGGAAAAGAAGGCTGGGCCTTGTAGACTGGCCTACTAACTTAAGCAATTACTCATCATTAACATAACGCTCTCCTGGCATTTGAGAAAGGCCCGTTGTGGAGGGACTGGAGGGGGATCCGGGTCACTCAGCCAGGCTGCTCCCACCAGCCTGATTTCATGTGCCCGCCCTCTGTGTCTCAGAAGCTTCTGTCCCATTGTACCTGGCTCATTCCATCGGCTCTCTGAACTCTGCACCCTCAGCCCACCTACCCACACCACCCCCACTGCCTGCCCCCCCCGAAGTCCCCCTCCCCAACAGCTGATCACAGACAATGGAGCCCCATCCCAGGCTCTCCAGAAAGGGTTTCGCTTGTCTTCTCCCAGTCCCAGCTTCCCCCGCTCCCCACTGCAATGGGCCAGCTGACCACGGAGCAGCCCTGGAGAAGCTGGCGCAGCCCCTTCTTTTCCTGTGCAGGGTCAGTCTCGTTGACCCCTGGTCTTCAAGGCAGAGCAGAGTCCCCGTTGTTGCAGGCAGGACAGAGGGTTGGGGCCCGCCTGAGAACAACAGCCCTTGGGCACCTCTCATTTTTTGAACCCCACGCTAAATCAGAGGGAGGGGCAGGGAATGAGCATTTATTTACTAATCCTCTGTTACGTGCCGGGCACTTTGCCCATGTTCTCACTACTTCCCATAACCCACAGAAGGTATTATTATCTCCATTTAACAGAGGAGGCGAAACAGGTTCCGAGATGCTAAGAAACATATCCGTAATCACACCAGACAGAAGGGAAGGAACAGGAATACATACACATCCAGGGCGCTCACCTCTGGGCTGGGGTGAGGGCAGACCACATATAGCAGTCATTTCCTGAGTCTATATATAGCAGGTGACCGGAGCACATGCAGAGAAAAGAGCATGAAGCTCCACGGACTTTGGGATTTTTTTATGATCTCGCGATACATACTGGAAGTGAATGTAAAAAGTAAAAACAGTTGCTGTTAGGTAGAGATCTTTAATATAATATTGCTGGGTTGCCTTCTCAGTAGAAAACACCAAAAATGTTTCTTCCTGACAGTTTTGTATTCGCGAGGTGAGTGGCTGATGTGTATAAACACTGGCAACTAACGCTCTTTGACCACTTACTGTGCACATAGCCTTCTACAGGTATGCTGTCATTTAATCCACCAACAGCCTATGCAATAGGTAAAAATGTTCCCTGTTTTCAAGATGAGGAAACTGAGGTGCAAAAGTGATTTCCCCCAGGTCACTGAGATAGTTAGGAAATTTGAATCCCAAGAGTCTGATATTGGAGCCTAACACTGACCCTGACCCATTCAACTTAATATTAACAGCTCTGGGACTTCTGGGACAAACGATGGAGCATGAACCAATGAAGGCACCTACTATGTACAAGTGCCACAGAGTCAAAAACACGCACTAACCATTGGCTGGAAGAGAGGAGAGGAAGGAATGAGTGGGGGACAAATGGATGACTTGCTGTGGGTGTCCTGGGGGTGACTACACACCTGGAAGGGTTGAGCTGTCCATCAGCAAGATGTTCTGGATCCTTCTAACTGCCACCCTACAAGGGCAAGTTGGGAATGGCGGGCAGATGCAGACAGCCTCAGAGGACAGAGGCCCTCCCTGGATGAGCTGCGACTCGGCCTTCAGTCTGGATGAGGCCCGTCGTGCTTTGGGGATGCTGACCACCCAGCACCACTTCACCGGTCTGGTGTTATCTCACACCATCCAAGACTGGGCTAAGGGACCAGACACATGCCTGTCACAGATTAGGCCTGGGGCCAGCAGGAACACCCATGGGAAGGAGCCCCACGACCATAAGCACTCACTGAGCACTGCCTCTGGAAGGCAACCAGGTAGGACTGAAGGGACTTCTGGCTCCAGCAGTTACCTTCTAAGAATATCTTGGCAATGACAGTGGTCCCCATTTCCCCGTAGAGGACAGTCTCCTAGAGTCCTCCCACCTCCAGTTCCAACCAGGCCACCAAAGCTCCCATTCTTTTCCTCCCTCCAGGTCCCCCTTCTTCCTCCTCTCTGCGCCCCCAAGATCCAGCCCCTGCCTGCCCTCTGCAGCTGCATTTTCCACTGCTGCTTCGGGCCCCTCTGGGTCTCATGAAACACCACTATTTTCTTTCTTTTTTTGAAGTAAAAGCCCACACCCTTTTACTTCTTCAGTGCTTTCATCTGCAGTATTTCCTCTGCCTGAGATGTCCTTCCTCTGGCCCCTCTTGAATGTCTAGAGTCCCAGGGGTGTCCAACCTGCATCTTGCAGCCCGAGTGCAGCCCAGGATGGCTGTGAATGTGGCCCAACACAAAATCGTAAATATGCTTAAAACATAATGAGATTTATTTTGTGATTTTGTGTCGCAATGCATTTAATGTGTGGCCCAAGACAACTCTTCTTCTTCCAGTGTGGCCCAGAGATGCCAAAAGTTTGGACACTCCTGGGAGACAGACAGTCCTGCTTACCCTTTAGAAGTCTTCCCCAACCATCAGGAAGGTTAGGTCCCTGCCATGAGCTTCTATAGCACATCCTGCTTTGGCCCATGATACGTATGATCGGTTCGTTGCTTTTTGTCTCCATAAGGACATGGACTGTGTCTGCTTTGTTCATTACTCTGTCTCTATTCCCTAGCATAGCACTGGCACCTACCAGTGGCTCTTCCGTCATTTCTGGCTTCTCAGATGTAGCACAGTTCAGACTCAGTTTCTTTCAGGGAGGCTGAGCCATGCAATGCAGAAAACGCAGTGCAGAATTAGCTTAGTTAAGCATGTTACCACAAACCTCTGTATGGCTGGAAATCCTGTCCCAGGCTCCCAGAGACCCAGGAGGCCAGATGAGAGGCAGAGATGCCATGTCCACTGCTTTTTTGGTGACAATACTCATTCCAAGTGTGGAAAGTCTTGTAGTCCAGCTCAAGCCATTGCCTAGCTGGCTTCCTGCAGGAAGTCTGGAGGGTAGGAGGGGTCAGTAAGGGAGAAATATGCAAGCCACCCAGGCCTTGGTCAGCTGAAAGCAAGCCTCAGCCCAGGAACCTCACACTGTCCTCCACCCACATAGCTCCTCTGCTCCCACCCGCATGGACCAGTGGCAAGAACCCAAGTTTGTGTAAACAAGGCCACAGGAAAGCAAGCACCCTTATCTGCTATCAGTTCTCTTTCTCTAGCTCAGCCACTTGGCTGGACCCTCAGCCAGGAGGTGGGAGCTGGCCAGACTCCTCCCCTTTTCTCCTTTATCTTTTCTCCCTGGCCAATTTCTCCTCCCCCACAGCTTGAGCTCCCTGGGGTCCCTGCTCCGCCAGCTGGAGAAGGGAGGCAGTTGTCTCTTCGCAGCCCAAGTCAAGGCCGTGTCTCTGATTGTCTGCACTGGGGAGGCTCCCTCCTCCCTCCTTCCTCCCCTCCCAGTTCCCTCAGGACGGGGAGGCAGATGTGTTTATCTTGTTGGAGGAGATGGGGAGGAGTGGTGGGCAGCAGTCTGGAAATTAGTTGGGGGGTATGGAGTGCCCATCGGGTAAAGCTCTGGCTTTGGCACGCAGGACAAGAGAGTTAGTTGCATTTGGGTCCTCACGATGCTCAAGCATCCAAATGGAATCAGATGGACAAAAGTTCATTAGGTACAAGGTCTCTTCCTGCTCCAAAATTCTGTACAACAAACTAGAAGGCTGCGGGGGAAGGTTGTTGGCAGGGTGAGTCTGACTGTCTGCCTGTCTCTTCCTTGGACTTCTAATTACACAAACCTGGTACTGACCCAGAAAGAGGGGGTGGCTGGCTAATCCTCTCCAGACTGTCATATTATACCAGAGGCATTCCAGCCTGAAAAAAATCTGTGAGTCTGAGATATCAGGTTCCATGAAATGAAAATATCTGAGCCACATCCCTAAGAAAATAGATGCTATACTTCTCAGACCAATTGAACTGTGAAGGAAGAGGCGAGCTCCTCCCCCTTCACCAACCACAGGCCCTCGTCTTCCCTCCACGGCAGTCTAGGGGGCCCTTGGAGAAGTCAAACAGTGACTGAACTCGTGACACAAACTCAAGACCAATGAGGGTACCGGTGGAGCAGAGCACCTGGGATTTACAATAGCACCCTGAGACCTAAACCCTGGCCAGGTCAGGGATGTTTAGGGACTGACACAATCGCTGGACAAAAATAAACCAAAGCCTTAAACACTCAAAGCAGACGACAGGAGGTCTCAGAACTACAATATTGTGGCCCTTCATTTTATGGAGAAGAAAGTGAAGGGATAAGTGTATGACCCTACAATGGTCCTGGAAGTGATACCAGAGAAAGCAAGAGCTTGAGAAGCCATCCCTGTGGCTAGACTAGGGATAGGCCAACTACAGCCCACCAGCCAAATTTGGCCCACTGCCTGCCTTTGTAGATAAAGTTTTATTGGAACATAACCAGACTCGGAAGATCTACGCATTGTTTATGGCTGCTTTTGCATTACAACAGACTTGAGTGCTTGCATCAGAGAACATATAGTATGGCCTGCAAAGCCAAAAATATTTAATATCTGCTCTTTACAGAAAAAAAAAATTTCCTGACTCCTGGGATAGACCAAAACAAGCTAAAAATACAGCATCCCGAAGCAGAAGGTAAAGTCCCAACT
This sequence comes from Carollia perspicillata, assembly GCA_004027735.1. Taxonomy (NCBI): domain Eukaryota; kingdom Metazoa; phylum Chordata; class Mammalia; order Chiroptera; family Phyllostomidae; genus Carollia; species Carollia perspicillata. The sequence goes on along the minus strand of PVKM010003967.1, from coordinate 20,761 downwards.
CATCTGCTTCCATCAGAGAGTTATGGGTTCTCTGAATGTGTCTGTCTCCTCATCCAAACATACCAGAGGGTAGAACACAGATACTCCTTGGCTGAGACAGGAATGGTCAAATTGCACCTTAAACCCATTTGTAATCCATTCAGCAACAAATATACGTTGAAGAGCCTGTTCTTGGCCCTTAGGATACACCAGCAAACAAAATAGACCAAGAGCTGTCCCTTGTGAAGCTTATGCTCTCGGGACTGGTTTATAACCACCTCGACAGCTGTCCTTGGCGGGATTCTGAGGCCGCTACCTCTCACGAGGAGTGTGACTGGACCCCAGTGTGGCCTAACACAGAACTGACTTTAGGGACCTCTGTGTGGTAGAGTTTATTAGGATTCAGTAGAGGAGGATTTTGCTTCCCTCTCCCAGGGGAGATTGGGCTTGGCCATATGACTTTTCTTGGCCAATGAAAAGTGAGCAGGAGTGGCAGGCATCCCTTCCAGACAGAGTTCTAAGGGTCAGTGAGTGATTCACTGTGTTAGTCTCTTTTGCTTCAGCTAGGAAAACCATCAGTGTTCCGTATCAAAAAGTCCCAATGTCCCTCCATCAGCCCAAGAGTGAGAACCACTGAACAGACCAACAGCCAACACACGGCAGACATGTGGCACGCATAAATAACCTTTGCTATCGTGAGCCTCCAGGATTTTGCGGTGGCTGCCATGGCATGGCCACACACCCCCTGACTTCGTTTTTATACACTAGGTGTGTCCTAGTCCTATGGCTGTATCTTTTTCTAATTTCCCCACTGACTCTCGTTGGGAAAATAATCCTAGCAATGACATTGAAGCATCTGGAGACGGTATGGACCCTTTGCCACATTTCCTGTACAGCACAGGCCTCCCCAGATTCTTTATTCTGCGTGATTGTTACACTCACGGCTCCCCATGCCTTTTTTTGCAACCCTTAAAGGACAATGCCTCATAGAGCTGGGTTGTCACATCGCATGTTTCAATAGCTGGAACATCTAATTCATACTTATATACCCTAACCTCAAAACTCTGGCGGAGTCCACTGGTTACATGAAGCATATCTGTGTCCCCATGTGTCAGTCTTATTAGTTCGAAGTCATCTATATCAAATTCACTTGTGCCTTACACGGAGCCAGATGTCACCCGCACATGGGTCCCCAGTGGACTTCCCTCTTCCTCATCCTATGCTCGAAGTGCAGAGCGTTTCGTGTTGGCCCACGTCCCCCCATCTCTGCACGAGAGGCCGCTTTCCCCTGTGGCCAGCATTCTTATTCTTCAGTACATGCCCCAGTTTTCTTGTCCATGACATTTGTCTTTTGGGCTTCTGCACACCTTTCTTCTGACTCTGTTACTTTCCTGACCACTCCGGGGGCAGGCTGCAAGTGTTGGCTTAGTGTCCAAAAGCTAGAATCCTCAAGTTGGAAAGATTGGTGTGCTTATGGAGAAATTTGGGGCCTTTATCCAGGCCGGGATTGGGGCTGCCGTCTGTGCCATCTGGCAAGAAGGAGGCTAGGCCTGAGTCAGTGTGGGAGACAGGTACTGACCTTTGCCTCACATGGCTGGCAGACCCGCAGAGCAGTGGCAGGGCAAGATGGAAAGCCATGGGCGGACCTAGTCACTAAGACGGGTAAGGAAAGCAGCAGGGAGGGGTTACTGAGATGGCAGCAAGGTCCGGGAGTTCTTTCCCACTCTTAGCCCAGAGCTTCTCCTCTCTGGAGACACACGAAGATGGGTTCTACCTTCCTTGACTTCCAGGGAACCCAGGCAAGCCAGGTGTGGGGACACATCTCTGGGAAGGGGACAGGGGCAGAATTAAGGGACGGTAAAGGGGCTGCTGGGAGAAGCACCCTTCCAGAGCCTTGTCCCCTCCTGCCACCCTGCTACAAAGTTGCATATGACAGCATAGCCCAATATAAGTCCTCAGTCCCGGAAGCAGGGAGGGGAGAGATGAGAAGGTCAAGGTTAAGACCCTCCTGAGAATATATGGGGTGGAGGCAGCTGAAATTCCTCAATCCTCGCCCAGTTCATGAGCTCATAGATGAGAAAGCCCTTTGTAAACTACGAAACACCAGACGAACATAGAGGATTGTCGTGGTTGATTATTCTTCACTCCCTGTCAACCCCAGAACTTGATGTCTCCTGAGGGACGCAGGGCCTGGCCACATCCCCAGTAAACCCTGGGGTCCATCTGTGGCATTTCGAATGCCTCGTCTCCCCCACGCCCCTCCTGGCCAGGGTGCTCATCCTTTGGTTCTACCCACCCAAGTCCCCATCTCTTTGAAAGCCACAGCTCCTTCATGCTTCCCCCACACCCGCTCCCATCCAGCAGAGGCCTGCCTGGCCTGATTCACGTGGGCGACTTCCCAGATGGTCCTTCCGTGTCCCAGCACCTCTCTCTCTACCCCAGTCTTTTCTCCCTAGGCCGCTATGCTCTCTGGCTGCTCACAGTTCTGAGCCCCACTGCCCTGCCCCCACTGGAGCCCCTTTCCTTAAGTAGCACCCCAAACTCCAGGCCTTTAACAGCTTCTTCCAAACCTACCAGTCCTGGGACTCATCCTCTCTGCTCAGCTCTGAGTAGCAGCCCCCTAACTGCAATAAAGCCTCAAGAGATGCTTAATAAGTGTCCAGGGCTGTGACATGTGGATACCAGTGGGATGTGGTCCTCGCACCTTCAAGGGAGTTAAAGAAACACGTACCTGGAGAAAGCTATGGTTCAAGGATGACGAGGCTTTGAGGAGTGCTTGGTGTTCTGCGTGCTTCCGGAGCTCTGGGGAGCTGGGAAGTGGGGCCCAGATCTTCACGGAGGACGCGTTTCATCTGGGCAGGGCGGGAAGGGTAGGCCCTGCTGCCCTGACACATTCCAGAGAGATGAAACTCTATCCTGTTTGTGGAAGATCTCCAGGGCCGGCGCTCTCACTGCAGCCCGACAACCCGGCAGGCCGGTTCCCACCGGCCCCTCTCAGACTCGGCTCCTCGCTGTGGCCTCAGCTCCCTGTTTGTCCCCAGGAGATGGAGAACAGCTGGTCACCAGCCTCAGTGCAATGACCCTCAGTGGCCCAGATTAGACAGGCGGTCGAGGAGCACTGACATCCCCAAGAGCTGAGAAGACCAGCCTAGAGGGGCCTTTTGGAAAAGGACGAGCAAACAGCCCCTGCCAGTCACCGACACCAGCCTCTGGTTTCTGTGAGTGAGGGACGCTTATCAAACCACCGCAGCAGCACAGGGGCGGGGGGCGTTGGGGCTTCTGCTGGAGACGAGCACCTGAGTGCTCCAGGTCAGCGAGGTCGGTCAGCAGGGAAAACATGGCCCCACAGCCCCCAGAACTGGGGGGTTTAAGCTTCCAGACAGAGGAGGCTGTGAAATGAATACGGTTCTGTCGTGGCTGGTGGCCACAGACCCACCCAATGTGACCGATGGCCCAGCTGATGTAGGCAAAGGAGCGGGGAGGGTGCCGCTGGGAGGGCCGTACCAGAGGGAGACACACTGGCCTGGCCTTAGGGGCTGCTCATCTCCTCAGGCCCGGGCTTCCTGAGAGAAACACAGAAAGAGCCAGGTGGAAATGGATGTCACCTTCCTGTCCTTTGCCCAACCCCCGCGCTGCAGCCCGCCACAGCCACCATAACTGCCAACACTTACCACTTACTACTCGCTCCTCATCATGCGGACCCTCGCCCATCTCATCTGACCATCCCCCAACACACAGCAATTCTGCAAAATGGGTCGGGGTGTAGCCCCCACCACAGAGAGGAGCACACCTCAGGAGGTTTGGTCATTTTCCCAGAGTCACACCACAAGAAGTGTCCCAGAAGCCCTCACGTGGCTCCCTGCTCCAGGATCCCCTGACTTAATCCATGGCTGGAGGAAGACCAGCTAGGGCAGCAGAAGGCAAATGGGGCCCAGGCTCCTCTGCCCCCTCCACCTTGCTAAAATAAGATGGAGAAGAGCTCGGGCCTTCCCAGAAGCCCCTGAGCTGGTCTCTCCTACCAGTCTGAACAAAGAGCCCTCCCTGCTGCTCAGTCAAGTGCCACACTCCTCGCTGTATGATTTCTTGCACCTTGGGCTCTAAGGCTTTTATTTGTTGCATTGTCATTTAACTTGTCAGGCCTATTGGTTTTATTTCTGAGGATAAAAGGGCTGATTCGTACTCACAGCTGCATCCCCCATAATGCCCACAGGCGTATCGGAGGTCTCAGCAACTACTTGCTCAGGGAAAGTTAGGAGACGTCTCATGGTCCCTGCTCTTTCCCCGCATTGTGTCCACACCGCCTTCTCTCCTGGTTTGTTTCTCTGCCTCTGCACAAAGAGCCCTGGGCTCTGGCCCACCCCTGGCAGACTCTCTCTTGCCTAGCACAGTACCTGGCATACAACTGCTAGGGTTTGCTTTCACTTGACAGGTGTTCCATTTCTTCCACCATTTACGTCTCATATGCATTACATACATTTCTTTGATTTTGAAACCATTACTCCATAAGAGCTCATAAAGTGGATATTCTCCCATTTTTTCAGGTGGAAAAAGCTGAGGCCCAGAGAAGCTAACCAAGCACACCCAGCTTGTAAGAGGCAGGGGCAAGATTCAAACCCAGGCTTAGCTGGTGTCCAAAGCCAAGCTCCCTCTTGCAGGCCCACTGACTCCTCCCCCTTGAAGCGATAGCCTCTATCGTCCAATCCTTCAGGACCTGCGGGCTGCCGAAGCCATCACCCCAGTGAGGAGCCTGTTTCTTCTGGGCCCCAGGGAGAGGTCGCAGGCTGCTCAGGCCTGGAGCTTTCCATCACCTAAATCGGGAGGATGGGAAGCGGGTGTTTTTCTTCCTTACAGCCTCAGTGCCTGATCCCTACGTTGTATCCGCCCTGGAGAATGACCGGAAGAAGTGGCTTCCGCCTGGCAGGGGGAGGAGCTGGCTTCTTCCCACCTTTCAGAGAGGAGGATCTTGCTCTAAAGCAACAGCTGTGTTGGCCTTGCTGGGAGCACAAGAGGGCTTGGGTGCAGGGTCTGGATTCTGCCCCCTGTCTATTCAGGGCCTGGCCAGCTTTGGAGCCCACCCACTGAAAAGTTTAAGGAGCTCCAAGCTTTCTGACACTTGACCTGGGAGCTGCCAGGAAAATGAAACTGGGGTCCAGGACGTTTCCTGGATGGGGCTGGGGGAGCCGTCAGTGAAGAGCTGTCAAGCGTGTCCTAGGTACAGGAGACTCGCACATGGGCTCCAGCTCGGCCACCTGCCAGCCGGGTGAACTTAGGTAAGGCACTTAATTGTGCCGGAGCTATTTCCCCATCTGAAAACGGGAGAAAAACAATACTTATCTCATTGGGTTGCTGGAACATTAATCAGAAAATATAAACAAGTGACTTAGAATGATGCTTGGCACATAATGAGCAAATGTTCAAAAGCAAGTGAGAGCGCCCTGGCCGGATGACTTAGTCGGAACATCATCCTGTCCCTATATACCAAAAGGGTTTGACCCCGGTGGGGAGTCGGGGGTGAGGTGCAGGGGCCGGGCAAATAGTCCTGGAGGAGACCAATCAACGTTTCTCTCTCTCTCTCTCTCTCACTCCTCCACACCCCTTCCTCTCTCTCTCAAATCACCAAGCATATCCTCAGGTGAAGATTAAAAAAAAGCAGGAGAGCTACGGCAGACACTACCGTCAGGGTCGATTTTCTTTTCTGTAAGTTGCTCCCAATTTACTGACGAGAAAACTGACACAGACAGTAGGAGTGAGCCAGGCTTGAGCCTGGAGAGCCTGGTTTCAAATCCTCCATCCTTCACAGGACGCCTCCACTCCTATACAGATGTCACAGCGTAAAGTCACAGGGCCAGCGAGGGCCAAAGCCAGGATCCCACCCTGATCCCGGAGAATCAGCTTTAAGAAGCGATGAGTGGGGGATATTTATTACATTTGCTTTTAATATAATTTATTTAATTGTGAGCTTTGCATAATTTACTGTTTAATAATGACTGTGTGTAATAACTGACTCAATGACACGCATGACTAATTCTCAGGTTCATTGTAAAACTGAAGAAGATAACATCGGCGTCCCCCATCTGTGTACTGGAACCAGCCATGAGACCTTGGGCACCTTCTTACCCACCGTGGGCTTCAGATTCTCCCCATCTGTAAAAGGAGGCTATTGTGAGGATTACAGGAGAAAATGTATTTAAAGAGTCTAGCCAGGCCAGGACCAAGGCGAAGCAAGCAAGGAGCCTGCAGAGCAAAACCCCAACCAGGGACCCTCTCTCAGGGTGCCAAGCTGTGCATGGTTGGCACTGGGGCACCTCCTTAAATGTTATGTGTTAGGTGCCTTACTTGTCTCACCCTAGTCCCAGCCCTGCTCCTGGCATGTAGTAGGTACTTGCTGTTATTGCTATAAGAGCTTCAGGGAGGGTACAACCTAACAGAGTCGACAAGAAAAGTCATCTAACAAGACACAGGAAAAACAATGGCTCAGGACATGGTCCAGGGGCATATGGTAGATACCCAGTGAGCCTAGCAGATAACGAGGGTTCTATTTCAGCAAAACCCCCACAGCCTGCCCCTGAGGCTGAGCCATCTCCAGGAGACCCAGGGTTGTCTGGACACAGTTGCAAGCAAGACTTCTTTGCATTGTCCTAATCCATGTGACTCAGCTGGTCAGGCTTCATCCCGCAAAGAGAAAGGTTGCAGATTCAATTCCCATTCAGGGCACATGCCTGGGTTGTGGGTTCGGTCCCCAGGAGGGCACATACAAGAGGCAATCAATGGATGGTTCTCTCTCACATCAATGTTTCTTCCCCTCTCTTGCTCCCTCCCTTCCCTTCGTTCTAAAAATAAATAAAATCTTTTTAAAAATACATTTTCTTTGAATTGAAAGATAAAAAACACCAGCCTTCAAGGTATACTTTCTCCTATATAGTAGGTAGCTATATATTATAGTATTACTTGCCCATAAAATCTTTTCCAATAAAACTGATGTGGGGTGGGGGGTGGGGAAGATGGGCCTGTTGATCTGCGATTTCTCAAGTTCCCTGACTCCCCACTGTGCACCTACCACCCTGAAGGTGGTGATGGGGGCAGGAAAGGGTGCTGAGACACTGACCATATCCTGTCGGGGTAATATGAGCACCGTGTGGAATGGAGGCGGTGACAAGTTTCCCCACGTCGAAGGGCGTAGGGAAGGGGAATTGGAGTGGGTGTCAAGGTTCTGATTAATCCACAGAAACAGAACCAATAGGATACAGAGAAAGAGACTTACTGTGAGCGAGTGCCTCCCGCAACTACGGAGGCCGAGAAGCCCCACAATCTTTCATCGCAAACGTGAGGCCCACGCAAACCAGTGGTTTAGTTCAATCCAAACCTGAAGGCCTGAAAGGCAGCGAAGACCCAGTCCCCATCCAGGTCTAAAGGTCCAGAACCTGGGGTGGGGGTGGGGAATATGGTGGGGGGGGGGCAGCCAATGGCAAATTCCATCCTCAGTCTGAAGACCTGAGAGTCAGGAGCACCCATGTCCAAAGGCAGGAGAAGATGGATATTCCAGTTCAAACAAAGAGCAAACACACCTTCTCCACCCGTTTGTTTTATCCAGGCCCTCAGTGAATCTGGGTGATGCCCACCTGCCTTGGTGAGCGCCATCTTCCTTACTCAGTCTGCCGATTCAAATGCTAATCTCTTCCTGGAAACAGCCTCCCAGATACACCCAGAAGTAAATGTTTCCATAAATGTTTTACCAGCTCTCTGGGCAGCCCTTAGCCCAGTCAACTTGACACATAAAATTAACTATCACAGGGTTGATGCCTTAAAAAGAAAGTGGCTGGAAAACTTCCTCGAGTGTATGACATTTTGTAGGAAGACAACTCACAAATCTCTAAATCATTTCAATGTAATATTTGAGCAAATTCCAGATTTTAAAAAAGAGAGAATTGGGTTTGAGACTAAAAGCCTTGGTTTCCCCCCTTTACTGCCTCTGTAATCGTGGGTGAATCATTTGACTTCTAGGAGCCCCACTTCTTCATCTATAAAATGGGCACTGTGGTAAGGAGCAAAAGCAAAGAGAGCCCTTCAAGGTAAAGAGTTTCTATACCAATGTTCACAATGGCTGTGGGATGGCTGAGCATCTGAAGATCCCCAGTCGATGGCACCAAGAGCCAGAAAGAAGGTCCCTTTGGCTTCCAAGATGCACAGTGAGCACTGCAGGTGAGGGCCTCTCACTCACACAGACCAGTCCTGACCCAGGAACACTGGAAAGCCGCATGCTCAGTTCACACCCAGCTGGTCCCATGTAGAGATACTGCAAGAATGTTTCTGCTGCCTGGGTTGGAAGAAGGAACTTGCACTGTGATCGCTGCAGACATGGTGTCTTTTTTTTTTTAAGATTTATTTATTTCGCCCTGGCTGGTGTGGCTCAGTGGATTGAGTGACCGCCTGAGAACAAAAGTGTAGCTGGTTTGATTCCCGGTCCTGGCACAGGCCTGCATTGTGGGCCAGTTCCCCAGCACGGGGCGTGCGAGAGGCAACCATACCTCGATATTTCTCTCCCTTTCTTCCTCCCTTCTCCTCTCTCCAAAAATAAATAAAATCATCGATGTTTCTCTCCCTTTCTTTCTCCCTCCCTTCCTCTCTCTCTAAAAATATTTTTAGAGGGGAAGAGAGGGGAAAAGATGGGGAGAAAGAGACAGAGAAAAACATCGATGGGCAAGAGAAACACCGATCTGCCGAGTCTCGCGCGCCCCCAGCTGGGGGCCTGAACCGCAATCCAGGAGAATAGAATCGGTGAACCTTCGGTTTGCAAGATGACACCCAAACCACTGAGCCACACCGGTCAGGGCACACGTGGACTTGATGTCTTAATATCAAAAGTGTTCTCCATCTTTCAGCAAGCCCACACCTTCAGGGAACGATGATGGGCCAGAGACTCGTAGCCTTTCTTCAGGCAGAAATCTAGCACCTGCGTGTGGGAGGACCTCCCCTCTCTGAAGGGTTGACCTGGTGTCTCGCTCATCTCTGCCAGGTCGGACTGTGTAGCCTCTGACCTCGGGGGAACACTTGGATTTCCGGATAAGCCTGACGGTGCTGAAGGAACACAACGGGGTTCTACACGGCAGTGCAGGTAACTCAGAGCAGAGCCAGTGAAGGAGAAACAGCCAGGGACCTGCAGCAGGTACTTCACGAGCTGGGCAACGGGGATAGGTGGGTGACCCACAGGTGGAGGTGTGACCCCAGGCGGCCCAAGAAACAGACCACGGCTGGACACCTGTCCCCAACCCCCACCCCACCTCCAATAAGAACTGTTGCTGTGCCACCCAAGGAGAACGGCAGGGTCACGTTGTACACTGTTGTCAAGCTCTTTGAATTGGCTTTTTGTAAGTATATTTCCTCTGTGTTTCATGTAGGGAAGTAAATGAATATCTCTTGGCAATGCCACCTACATTTGAAGCAGCTGCTGAATTTCCTTAAACTCAAAAGTAAACTTCACAGGTTGATTGACCATGGGAAGCAGTAGCATCCTATGTGATTTACTCACCTGTTTTTCTATAAAAGTACTTCTATTAAGGAAAAAAATGCTTATTAGCTAAGCCAGCACAGGTCTTTAAAACAGTAAACCACTAGCCCTGACTAGTGTGGCCCAGTTGGGCATTATCCTGCAAAGGTCGAGGGTTCAATTCCCGTTCAGGGCATATGCCTGGGTTGTGGCCCTTTCCCAAATGAGGCACATGAAAGAGGCAACCTATTAATGTTTCTCTCGTCTCTTTCTCCTTCCCCTCCCCTATCTCTAAAAATTTTTTTAAGTCAACCACTACATACAAATTATGCATTTTTGATCCAACCCTTCATGTACTTCAGAGAAAAATAACAAATGACACACTCAGTTCTTTTTTTTTTTATTATTTTAGATTTTATTTCTTTATCTTTAGAGGGGGAAGGGAAGGAGAGAGGGAGAGAAATATCAATGTATGGTTACCTCTCGTGCATCCCCTGCTGGGAAGTGGCCTGCAACCCAGGCATGTGCCCTGACTGGGAATTGAACCGCGATCCTTTGGTTCACAGGCCCACGCTCCATCCACTGAGCCACACCAGCCAAGGCACACACTCAGTTCTTTTACTCTGGGATGGATAACTGTGCTTCAGGTCTTCCCCACAGTTCTCCGCCTCCACTGAGGCATCCCGGACGCTTCCGTCTGCTCCAGGGCTCCAAACCAGAAGCACGCAACATCCCTCCGAGTCAGCCCCTCTCTCGGGCAGTTACCCCGTGGTTTTCCAACTGGCTTCTCAAAGGGGCAAACCTGTTATCTCCTGAAATTCTGCTTTTTTAAAAAAACTAATAAACCGTGATACGCTTTCAAAAACAGTTACCCAATTTTCTTTACAACTACTGTACTATAAAGTAGTAGCATTAGGCAAACTACTGAAGTAGACCCAGTTTCTCCCTTCTGTAACCTCACCCCTTCTCTCTGTATGCCCCTCGCCATACAAGTTAGGGTTCTTAGCTTCAAATAACAGACAAAAATTCTGGCTGATTTAGCCGTGGCCAGGTAGGTCAGTGGGTTAGAGCACTGTCCCCAAACATCAAAGTTGCAGGTTCAATCCCTGGTCAAGGCACATACAAGAATCAACCAATGAGTGCATAAATAAGTGGAACAATGTATCGATGTTTCTCTCTGTCTCCCTTATTCTCTCTCTAAACCAATCAATCAATAAAAAAAAAATTTTTTTAAAGCCTTGTTTCTAAAAAAAAAAAAAAAAAGTCTGGTTCAAGCAAAACAAAAATTCATTGGAAAGAATATTGCACAATTTCACAGAATCCCTGCAAGGGCTAGACGACCCAGCTAAGCTTGGCCCAAAGTGCCCGCCCACCAAACTGGGGGCCAAACAAATGGCTGTTATTTGAAGCCACTAAGCTTTGGGGAGGTCTGTCATGTAGCAAAAGCTCATTGCTGCAGGACGTGGTGCTTGGCCTATATGGACAAAGGGGGACTCCAGGTGCAGTTGGTGCCCATCCCATGTCCCCTCGCCCCCACCATTTCAGTCCAATTGCCAATTGCCAGCACCTGTGTCTCTGCCTGGGGGCTCTCTCTGGCCACCAGCGCCCACTTGCTCACCCTCACAGCAGCCCAGAAGTACAAAGTGGCCCTCCAACCATGACTGAGGGTTTGGTTCGTGAACACCCTAGCTCCCTCGCCCCTTGGGTGTGCTATCTCTGAGTCTCGTGTCCTTTACTTTCTCCAGATGGTCCCAGCAGAATCGAGGTCCAGCTGCCCCTGGGGGTATCAAACCCTTTATGGCTGCCTGCCTTTCTCTGACCCATTTCCCGACTCCCCTATCGGTGTTTCCTGAGATCACCTCTCAAATAAACTACTTACACTCAAATCCGCAGCACCGGGTTCATTTCTAAGCAGCTAAGACCTGTGGGCACTGAGATGGGGGTTCCACACAGAACCAGAGCTGCATGTTCCCTGCCCCACTCCATTCGGGAGGTAGCCGCATCGACACTGCCCACAATCCCACCCCAACCTCCCCAATTGCAGACGCCCGAGGACGGTGTCTGCTCAGGGGACTTCAGTGGCTTGAAGAGCTACTTCTCCATCTCTGAATTTGTCAGCTGTTGTTGCTTTTTCCTTCGATCTCCGAAGTACCAAGTGCCTCATCTCATGGTCTGGGGTGTGACGGTGGGTGGAGGAGGAAGGGCTTAGAGAACAGGAAGAGCCAGACTTGGAAGAGAAAGGTATTGAGCCAGCTGGCCTGTCCCTGCCAATTCCTCTCACCTGCCCAGATCTGGCAAAAGGCCCGACCTGAGCCCCCAGCAGAATGTGGTACTGAATCAGAGGGTCAAGTTCAGCAAACACAGCCTTGGGCCGTGAGGGCTCAGGGCATGTCTGCCCAGCACACATACTCAAAGATATTTACTGAGTGTCTGTTAGGTGCCCAGCACTGCTCTGGATATTGGGTTATAGTGCACGCTGGCATGCACACACACACACATGCACACGCATGCATGTACACTACATGTATTTATCTATCACCCCTGGCCAGGGATATCAGTCTTGGAGCCTCACAGCACTTAGGAAGCAGAAGTAGGAATGGGTTCTAGGGTTAGACAGACCCGTATTCAAATCCTGTCTCCACCCTGAGGTAGCTGTGTGACCTGGGGCATATTGGTTAACCTCTCTGTGTCTCTTTCCTCCTGTAAGGCAGGGAAAATAACAGTAGGCACCTTACAGTGCTATTGGGAAGACTGCCTGAGGTAACACCTGACACTAATAAACCTCAGCTATTTGGACTGTTAAGGTAGTGACTTCCTGTTATGCAACCCACCATGTTTCCCACAAACCCCCTGGCACAGGACCCCACGGAAATGTACACGAATGAGGCTGATGGGCTAAGTTCCTTCAACATAGCCACCCTTTATTTGCATTTTCTTCACTTCCATGAAGAAATGGGTTTTTCATGATTGCTTTAAAACATACACACACACACACACACAGCCCTCTTGGCCTTTTATTTTTCTCATTCATGATAGAGCGATGAGCACAGAGAAACATGTCTCTATCACTGTTTCAGCAGTCCTAGGGACTTGCAGGGAGTGATGGGGACTGGGGCAGGCTAGAGCGCACAACCATGTCTTAACAGTCACTGACACAACTTCGACCAACCCCACGACTGATGCCTCGATGGATGCTAGGGGGGATATGAGTCTTATATGGCCAGATATCCCAATGTTTCAAGAGATGCCAGAGAAAAATGGATTATTATAATAAATCTCTTGATGTGTTAAGTGTGGGCTCAAAATATTTACAAATAGAGGGTAGAGCACAGTGCATTGTAATGGGTCCCAGGGCAGTGACCTTGCGACCTCCACGACCTTGGCCCACCTCTAGGCCTCTGCCGTCTGAGCTATTGGTGACGCGGGGCTGCCACACCACATAGCTCCGGTGGGCGCCATTCACACTCAAGTCCTCCCGCGCAGAGCCAGGCCAGTGGCACTTCGAGCAAGCCCCTCTCCAGACAGACGCTGGCCCTCCAGTGTCTCCCTCCTCTGTCTCGTTGGCACTAACTATACCACCCAACTAGCCGAGTACCACCAGCTACTATCCTCTAATCATCCCCAGCTAGTCTTTTATTGTATCAGCCTACAAAGCTACCGAAGTACAAAATCCAGTCGCGTTAATGGGCGGTTTCCTTAGTGTACGTCTTGTCTCCCCAGCTAACATGTCAACTTCACGAACAGGGATCCCATTTTATGTCTTTTTGAACCAGACAGTGCCGCTGACCCTCTGGTGATACCCCGTGCACAGCCGCAGGCTGACCAATCCGTCACAGAGATAATGTGGAATGTGTTGCTTTGGGGCGGGGCGGGAACCCTCCCGATACAGGAGAAATCTCTTCCAGGGACACCAAGAAAGAGGACTGTGGAGGAGCCAGTCCTGAATGTATCTAACATCAGACCCACTAGCCATCTCTGCGCCTTCACGCCAACACACGCCCGCCCTCGTGCCGTCCTGTAGCGAGGGGTTATTTTAATGTGGCTTGTTTTTAATTTTTCTCACCAGTAAAATGGAATCCTCTCAGCTCAGTGGCCACCTCCCAGAGGGGCCAGAGGAAACAAAGGCTGTATAAACCATCTCCATTTATAACGTATATTTAAAACCAGAGAATATTAGGTACATTGAGACTGAGTGCACTGTTAGGTGACAAAAAACTGTATCGGGGGAAAAAAGTCCTTAATTGTTCATGTATACCTGAGCGGAATGACCCATCGTTAACCTATTGATTATTGAAGTCCATCATCTGTTTTCTTGGGCTCTCTAGCTGTGGCCCTCGCACGTTGTTACGCAGAATAAAATAATTCCGTTGCAGTTGCATTTACTCTTCACTTCCCAGGGCTGCTTAATTTTTTCCTTCTGTTTTACTAGGCCCAGAACCCCCAATAAAAGAGAGTGGGGCAAACAGCCGACGCACAGACGAGTGACGGCACACACAGGGTGCCTGAGTCACGAGGCAGTCCCGCTGGGAAGAGCCTTGAACAAAATAACAAGCCAGCTCTCTCCTTTCACCGACGAAGCAAGACTCACCCAAGGACACACAGCCAGCGACAGAGACTGCACACACCCGAGTCCCTGCTCACTCCGCTCGCACTAACCCCGGACACCGGGGCTCCTTCAGACACCTGCTGCCAGGCCCTCGCAGTGCTGATCCCGTGGGACGACGGGCTTGGGAAACGGAAAGCTACAAAGCTATACGGACAGCAAAATCGTGTCCACTCAGTGTTTGCCGAGTGTCTGCTAAGTGCCAGGAGACGCAGCACTGGAGACCCAGCTGCGAGCAAGGGCCCAGGCCCCAGCTTTTTCAGATACAACTTCAAGTTCGGTGAGATGATGACCAATGGGTAAAGAAATGCATGGACGGGACACTTTCAGAGAATGGCATGTATTAAAATCCTAAACCAAGATGGCGCGACAGAGTGAGGAGGAGGGAGCTGCTCTGGAGGGGGCGTCAGGGAATCTCTCTGCAATGTCCCTGACTGGAGGGGGAGCCTGGGGGTGGTTTGAACATTAATGACCTCTGACAGGAAACTCACTACCTCTGATGGCCTGCTCAGCTTGCTAACACATTCATTCCCGGACCCAGCTGAAATCTGCCTCCACGGTACTTCCAGCTTCAGTAACTCATCCTCTGAGTGAGCATTGCAGAAACCAGTCAGCTAATAGATGTTAAGGAGCCTGCCAAATGCAAAGCGCAGTCCTAATACAAGACAGTTGTTTCAGTGTTTTAATTTAAAATGATGTTTTGGGGGAAATACAACACACCAAGGGGATGACATACATGTTCTCATCCAACCCCCCAGTCCATAACAGTGTTTCAAACCACCACTTCAAAGGAGGCTCAGAGAGCCAACCTCTGGAGCCCCAGACCTGCCCCTGTGAGCCCCCTGACATCATTAATGGGACACACCAGCTCCCTTCCATCTAGAACTCTAGTCAGGGCTTTACAGTCCTGACCTGCTGGCCCCATGGCCCCGTCGTTCGGCATAGCCAAGGAAAATCAGCTCCGTGCTTTCTGAGATACTCATGGAACCACAGAACCAAGAACTCATCTGGTCCAGCCTTCTCATTTCATAGACAAAGAAATGGGAGCCCAGAAAGAAGAGGTCTATCAGTACGTCATGTCCCCTCCAGCCCCCAGACCAGGCTGGGCAGGGTTGGGCAGTTGCACTGATGTGTAACTCCCAGGTTTGCTTGCATGTTGGCATGAACTTCCAATCCTCCCGTGATTTTTAATGCATGTTTAAGAAGAGAAAGCCCCACCCCCTAACTCCCTTTTCATGTGGCCTTGCAGTCCAGAAATCTTCCAAACATGTGACGACACACTGAAAGGGCCGAGTGACAGGCATTGTCCAGTCTGCAAGGGTCCCCCACTGTGCAGGAGGATGGGGGTCCTGCCCCAAACCAAGGCAAAAGCTGTAGGATGCAGCCAGGGAAGAGGAAGTCAAGGACAATACAGAAGCCAAAAGTATTTCTGCTTTTACCTGAGTCAGGAAGTCCTCCCACAATGCCTCAGGGCGCTCTAGGCTGGGCAGTAAAGTGGTCAGTAACTCGGAAAGAAAGATGTCGGAGGACACGGACCTCCTTGAGCCAATGAACGAAGAGCCCCAGCACGCCTCCTCTCCCCAGCTTGGAGCAATTGGGGAGGATTTGAGCAGCGGCTGCAGCTGATTGGCAGTGCCTCCCTCTTCTGCCCTCGCTGGCCTCCACTGCAGCTGGAACTTGAGAACGAACCATTTTTCTCCCTCTGACCCCTGGATTAAGAGGAATAAATGACTTCCTTGGGTGGGAGGAAAATGCTGGAATTGCCATTCTCTCAAAAAAGAAAGCACCAAAAGCAGGAGCTGAAACTCCAGCCACCAACTGGTGCCTCCCAGAGCAGGCCCTGAGGTCCCACGTGTCAGGCAGACAGTGAGGCTGGTAGCTGCAGTAACCGGGTTTCTCCGGCTCTCATCCGGCAGGAGGAAACCCTCCGAGTTGACTGTAAACTGTTATGCCGTCCACCACTGGCCCCGCAGCTGCACAGCTGAAGCAGGACCTCGGTGTCCCATGCAGATGCCGCACCTGAGGGTGAGCCCACTACAGTTGCCATTGCCCTAGTGTATCTCGGTTTCCCCATTTGTAAAAGAGGTGTAAAACAAGCCACCCCTCATTTACCACCCCAACCCCCTGGGCTGCAGAGAGGGAAACTGGGTGGAATAGAAACATCCCAGGGAGGGATGGGCTGGGAGGAAATGCATTTTCTGCCTTAACTCTGGGTCCCCAGGGGACAGTGAATATCAGAACCCAGACCAGCTGAGTGACCCCAGTACCGTCTGACATCCCACTCAAGTCAAGTGTGGGGGCCAAGAGCTTGAGTGTTGAGTCAGACACCAGGGGCCTGCCTTGGTCATGGTTGGGACTAGCAACTTCTCTGTGAGCCTGACTCCTCTCACCTGTATGGCAGATCTAACGATAGTACTCTCCCATAGGTGCTATCGAATGAGGCCATGCAGGGAGGGCTCAGCTCCCCACATGGCATGTATGTTAAGTCCTCAACCTAGTGTGCCAGGTTGCAGCACTAAACCTTCTCTGAAAGAGGGGCTGTCACCCTGGGGACTGCAAGCTGCTGCCACATTCCCAATGCCACCTTTATCCACTGTCTTTTCATTCCCAAGGCCCTTCCTCTCCATCTCATCGGAACCTCACCAAGCCCTGTAAAGTGAGCAGGGTGAAATATGCTTCCTGAGTCCTGCTTAGAGGAGAAAAATGAGTTTCAGAGAGGCCAAGTGATTTGCCCAGGGTCACACAGCAAAGTCACAAATCCAGGCCTACTTAACAGGGCTGGAACGAGAGGGAGGCAAGTGAGGTGCCAGAGTACAGAATCTGAGGAGGAATGCACTTGCACAATCCCAAGAGTGAGCACCTCCTTAACTTCTGCCCTGATGCCTGACCCCAAGCCGAGGGCCCTTCCCAGAGCACGGGGTACTGTTGCCTCCCCACATTGCGCCTGCAGGTCAGCCCTGTGAGAGCCTACACCCAGGGCCTTGGGGAGGCCAGATCTACTGACTGGGCCGGGCAGCTCCCTCTCTCAAGATCCAAGAACATTTTCCCAGAGCCCTGCTGCCAGAAACACTTCCCACAAGAGTGAGATGGAACAGAAGGAGGGAGCAGTGTCATCACGGCCACAGGAGGCTGCCAAGCACCCTTGAGCCACAGGGTCAGGGAAGACAGGCCGAGCCAGCCTCCATCAGCCTTCCAGAGTGATAGGCCAGGCCAGGCAGGCCAAATTGGCCACTCCCAGGATGGCGGCCCCCTGATGCTGACCCACCCAGCCAAGCTCTCCTCTCTCCAGCCCCTCAGAGCCCAGCTGGGCCCCAACTTGGCCTCCTCCTACTCTATACAAAGTGCAAGAGGCACCTACAACCAGCAGGAGACTTATGTTGAATCTGCAAAGAGGAACGCTCTTTTTTAATGTGAATGATTGCATGTATTAATTAGCCAGCTTGCTGGAGCCTGGATTACTACTTATCTACCTTCTCTGAAGAAACAACACCTGCACACCAAGGGCGACTCTAGGGTAGTGGGCAGCTCTGGAAGCCTGAGAGCTAATCTCCTGGGGTTCAAATCCCACTTCGCCTGGGCAACTGCCCTGCCCTGAGCCCATTCCCTCCATCTATAAAAAGGGGAAGGGGACAATACCACCATCCTTGGGTTGTTGCTATTATAAAAACCAGCCATAGTAAGTGCCTGTAATGGACCAGGTACTGAGTTTATTTTTGTCTTCTGCGTATTATTTAACATTCACAATAACTCTGTAGCAGTGTTATTTTTGACCTGTAACTTATATGCAATAAAGCTTGCAATAAAGTGCATAAATCTTCAGCATGCAGCTCAAATCATTTTTATGTGCATTATACTTTGTCTTCTAACCAAATCTCTATCCACGTAGATTAGTCTAGCCTGCTTCTGAATTTCATAGAAATGGACTCACAACATGGGCTCTTTTGTGGCAGGTCTCTTTCACTCAGCGTTATGTTTTTGCAATTCATCCATGTTGTTGTACATGTAAGGCATTTGTTCTTTTATAGAGCTGTATAGTGTTCCATTGTGTGCCTGTACCACAGTTTACCCATTGAACTGGGTGTCATCATCACCATCATCCCATTTTGCAAATGAGGAAACTGGGACTCTGAGCTGCCTACTAAATGTTTAGGCTGTGGTCAGAGAGTGAGGTTGACTCTGAGCAGGGACTTAAACCCAGGTCCCTGACACCAAAATCTGCTGCCTACCTGGGCAGCAGAGTCTCCCACCCCCCATGGAGTACTGGGGGTGGGGGCAGGGCAGAAGTGAACTCTGTCCTGAGTGGTCATGAGCTCTTCTCCCTGCAGTACAGTTGGGAGTCAGCGGGCAGCTACCTGACTGGCTCCAGGTGGCAAGAAAATTGCCTCAGGTTTGGCCATTGCCAATATTTATTTTCACTGTGTCCCAAGCTGACAGTGCACATAAGGACGTCACAAGCAGCCCTGTACCTTGAGACCTGGCCTTTGCTAGCATGTCATACAGCTGCAAACAGCCTAAATTCAGCGGGGGCATCCTTGACCCCTGGCCAGTAGCCAAGTCTCACAGGTAGGAGTTGGGCACCTGGCTGGCATGTGGGCAGCCCCTGCCCACACGTGAACTCACACATGAACTCAGCTCCTCACACGTGAATCCCCCACAATGCTAACTCAGAGGTAACCCTTTGGGACTCGTCCAGAAAACACTGTGGGCCCTAGGGCTAGAAGTTTTCTCTGTAACTCAAGCTTTATCCACCAAGGAGCAGTCACCACAGGGCCCCCCAGGGTTGACTTGACCTCAAGAAAAGACTGAGATTTCCCCATTTCCCAACTCCCTGCATTTCTAGTTCCTGCCCAGCAGACCAGCCTGAGAAGAGCCGTCTGGAAGGCAGCAAGCAGGTGGCAAGGAGCCTGGCCAGTCTCCCTCGGCCCCCTCCCCCTCTGAAGTCAGGTAGAGTTCCAGTCGGTTCAGCCAGATGTGATTAAATGGTTGCCTCCATGCAGGGCAGGGAGACCCCAGGGGAAGAAGGGCACAGAGCCAACTCCCCAGGCGCCCAGGGCACCCTTTTCTGTTGATCATTAACCAAAGCCACCCTGCTGCAGGCAGAGGAGGGGAAAGTCCAAGGAGGGAGCCTGCCCCTCCTCCCAGGCCCCGTCCTCCAAACACGCCAATCCAGGGCCTCGTGGGACATGAGATCATGACAGTCGGTGGAGGGGGTGTGTGCAGAGTCATCTAATCCAACTGGCTGCCTCCTGTGTCCCTGCAAAATCTCCACAAAAGGCCAAGGGAGACAGGAACTAACACAGGTCGATTTGCAGTTACTATGTGCTGGGGACTGTGCCAAATGCGTTCAGTATGCCAGCCTGTGACATGATGGTGACATGCAATGACAGAGCTAGCCTGCCTGGGTTCACATCCTGGCTCTTCCAGCTATGTGACAGGTTAGTGAACTCTGCACCCCAGTTTCTCCATATGTAAAATGGGATAGTTTAGAATTTCCTCCATGGGGTCACTGTGAGCACGTGACCAGTTCAAACACATGAAGTTCTTAGACTACCTGGCACTTAGGAAGAGCTGTCATGGCTAACATCCACGTGATCCTCACCATTACTGCTTGAACCGCTTGAAATCATGATGGAAAATCCAGGGTTGAGTCATTTGCCCAAGGCACAGTCTGGTAGAGGGGGAGCTGGGATTTGAACCCTGGTTGAAGGACTTCAACACCCCTCTTTCCTCCATGCCAGGGAAACTTCCTCCTGCCCTGGCCCTTCTGCCTCTTTGGTAACCAGTGTTTCGTGATCCAACTGGCTGCAAAGTCCAGCTTTTGTCTGCCCCTACGTTCTCTCAAAGGCCCCCCTTCCACCAGCGCACCACTGAGGAACAACAGGTTCCCAGCCTTCCTCTTTAAAATGAGGCTTCCAGGCCTAAAAAGGTTAAGGCATTGCTCAGTGGCCAAAATAACTCATTTCTTTGAGCTGTTCCAAGGGAAGACCATTAGCCAATGGACAATCCATGGGTTGCAGGGCCGACAGCCACGGAGACCCAGCCCAGCCAGGGCAGACCCTGTGCAGGCCCCCAAACCGGAGATGCTCCACGGTCTCGGGCAGGAGATGGGGAAGTAGGCCTCATGCCCCAGGAAGTCAGCTGACTGAGGCTGGCCTGGCCTTTCCTGCCCCACTTCCCTTTGTGTAGACCTTGCCTCCAGCTCTCTCAGCATGGCTCCTATGCCCCCCAGACTGAAGATGAGGATGGAGGTCCCCTGCCAGCTGGGCTCACACCTCCCTTGATGCCCCGCCAGCCTAGAACACAGGATGGCTGCGGAGGCCCTCTCATCTTCTGGTATCCTGGTCAAAGAATGGGACTACAATTCTGCCGTTTCCTTTCCCAAGTAGCTTTGGACCTATCGCCTATTTAAGATCTAGATGGTAGAAAAATCAGGCTCTTGGGCCACCAAGCTCCCTTGGAACAGAGAGCTTCCCCAGACCATAGGGAGCCTCCCCTGTCTTTTCAGACCACCCCCTCCCCCAACCTTCAGGGCCTCCTCCGTCATCACCCAAGGACTCAACGGAGGAAAGTCTGGGCAGGCAGTGGGTATGCTTAGTCCCCGCTGAGCCCAACCAGGGGCCAGGAAATTAAAGGTCTGCCATACGCCCATCTACACCTGAGGGGAAGAGCTCAAGGTGAACAACTGAAGGTCTTTT
>PVKM010003966.1:0-54522 GCA_004027735.1 Carollia perspicillata | reverse complement strand
TAAAGGCTCTGAAACCACCACCAGATTCAGCGATGAAGAAGTCATTAAAAGACTTCAGCTTCCAACCTCAAGGATCAGAAACTATCTTCCTTTCATAAACAACTAGAAAAGTCAATAAAACACAGAAAATTATTTTCATGCCTGTACAAGTAGCCCGGACTGTGATTCCTGAGAAAAAACAAAGGTGAACATTGCTACTTGAACATCCCTTTTGCCTGGAGGTGGTTTCCAGAGGCAGCCCAGGGACCAGAAGCCCAGGCAGAGCCTAACAAGCTCAGTGAGTGAACAGGACAGAAATATACTTATTACACTTATTACTTAAAATAACAAAGGAAATAATAGAAGAAACAAAAACAACTGGATAAATATCAAGCACTGCAGAAAGGAAAAGGGGAAGAGAATGGTCTTTTTTTAAATGAGGAAATTTTCAAGCATGGTATTCTTCAAAACTGATAAAGCAAGAAATAAAGGCAGCAGTGATGTCTGATCAAGAGATACAACAGTAATTCTAAGTAGAAGAATATGTAGTTAGAAGAGGTTTATTGGCAATGAATGAATGGTAAAACTTTACTGAATATTTCATATTCTCACTTTCCACCAGTTAAATTTTTTGATGGTCATTTGAAATATTGTTCATTCATAATTAGAAACAGTGTCTTAATGAATTTGCTTTCTTTAATGAATTTAACTCAGATGAATTTAACTCAAAATCATCTTAAACTTTCAATTCCAAAGTGTATGGAAGAAACAGATGAACCCCAAATATTTTTGTTAATAATTTCATCTCTGGCAAAAGGAAACTGTCCATGTTTACTATCAACAGCTCCCACCACTGAGAAAACTTCAAGGTACTTACCACTGACTGATCACTAATGATTTTTTCCTCAACAAGTTGTGAAAAGATGTATTCATGGTAGAAAAAAACTTAATAATACAAAATATCAAACTAATTTTTACATCTACGCAAAACATATATTAACTACAACAAAGGATGGTTAAGCAACTATACACCATTTTGTCTACTGAGGCAAATATATAGTTTGTTTTTTAAATACTGGATGTGGGTAAAGGTACAATGTAACAACTTCAGTTTACTGATAGTTATTTTAATTAGCTGAGTCTTTTTGGAAAATAGTTTGGCAGTATGTTTCAAATATGTTAAAAATATTTTTAGGACCCTCAGCCAAGTAGGGGAGGAATACAGAAAAAAAGTTTTTTTCCCACAAAGATGTTCATTCCAATATTATTTATTAGATCTAAAAATCCAACAAAAGAATGGTTAAGCAAATAAATATCCAATATGTGAGATAATACTATATAAGCAATGAATATGTTGATGATTTTAATAACATAATAAAAATTTTTATTAGGTTAATCATAAAAAATATAAAACTGCTCTTAACTTTCGACTAAACTCTAACTAAAAATTTTCTTTCTTTTTTTGGATGATTTTTAAAATTGTTTATGCTATTACAGTTGTACCAATTTTTCCCTAACTAAAAAGTTCAAAGTATGCAGAAAACAAACTAAAACATTCTCAGAGTTCTCTGGACAATAGACAGTGGGATTATATATGATTTTTTTCTATGTGCTTTATTTCCCAATTTTTGTTACAAAGAGAATTATTACCTTTGGAGTTTGATTAGGGGAAGAATCTGGGGCACCTGCCTAGCCCACTGACTCATATAAGTGATGGCAATAGTATTAACACTAATAAAATTATTATTTCTTAAGGAGTGGTAAATGGATCATCTATATCAGACTCACCTAGAGGTACTTGTTAAAATTCTTGGGTCATATCCCAGAGTTACTGGGGTAGGGACAGTGGTGGGGGTGGTTAGTCAAGAATTGGTATTTTTTAAGTAACTTACGTGATTTTTATGTATACTACCTACTGTTAAGAAAACACTAAAGAACTCAAGCTACCTGAATGGACTTAGGGCTAACTGTTCACCATAGCTCAAAAAATTTGTATTATAAAATATATAAATACTTAAAGACAATGCTAAAGGCCATACCACCCAGCTGCTTCTTATTCTGAAAGTCAGAGTTAAAAATTTTTTTAAAGCAACAAAAAAAGTGTTTTAATAAATGAATCAAATAAAAGTTAAGTTTACTAATTACTTTTAATAAGCATTCTGCACTTAAACAGAACAGCCTTGTTCATGAATTGTCACCAACAAAAACAAGTGGATTTTTCACCCCCCCCCCAAAAAAAAGACCTTTTAAAAGAACAAAAAAAAAGTTAATTTTATGGGACACATCTGTCATTAATTAACAACTGAATTGGGACCAGTACCTCTGCACATGACCCCATTTTGTACTTAAAAAAAGACATGGCCTGTCCCACTTTCTCTATACATAGACTAGCACAGCCCTCCCACTACTCACAGGGAGGAAAAATGAAGAAGATAAGTTTAAACTTAGTTTGCACCCGAATCCTTACTTTTTTAATACCGAAAAGATTGCAATTTGTCCCCTTTTTACTTTTGACATTGTGTAGTTCAAGAACTGCTTCTAAAATAAACTTCAGAGAATGTCACAATACATAATAACTAAGGAGCTACACCTCATTTCTCAGCGTATGCTACCTGGGACTAATATTTAGGTATTTACCATACTCTAAGAATAAGATTATACTTATACCGAATGATTAATGTAAGTCCCTAGAGCCTATAATCTTAACTTTGACTTAGATTTCTGAGAAAAAAATTTACCAAAGTATCAGACTCTACATTAAAATTATTTTTTAATTCTATTTTAATTTGGAAAAAGACATATATGTGCCTTTGGTAATTTATCTGCTTAAATTCTGCCTTACCATAATGGTTAATTATTGTAACAATGGTGAACACAATAGAAGACAAAAAGAAAAAACTGTGAACAAGCCAACATCCAGTTAACAGAAGACTAAAATTTTGGTTTCATTGCTAAAAATTGCATATCAATGTTAACTGAAAAATATAACCTTCTAAAAGGCCATCATTCCACTGAAAGCCAGATTTGGGAGGGAGGAATGTGTATCATCCTTTGTTTAATTATTTTAAAATATAAAATCTGCCCTAGTTGGTGTGGCTCAGTGGGTTGCATGTTGTCCTGCAAACCAAAAGGTAGCTGGTTAGATCCCTGGGTCATGGCACATGCCTGGGTTGTGGGCATGAGAGAGGCAAATGATGGATATATCTCTTGCACATCAATGTTTTTCTCCCTCCTCCTTCCTCCCTCCCCCTCTCTCTAATAAATAAAATCTTAAAAAAGAAATAAAATATAAAATCTTACAAACTATCATGTTCATATCTTAAAGCATAACTGCATTATATGAGTTGATATTTTCTATGATTTACCTATTTAGCTAACATTTAAAAACTAATTATGAGCTAGGTGGCAGATGAAAATAAGAGACCCTGTCCTTAAGAGTGAGCAGCCTAGTATAAAGAGGAGGAGATAGGTAAGAAAATGATTCCGGTGGCATGAGCTAAATACTATGGAAAGATGTGTGTACAGGATGGTCTGGGAGAATAAGAGAGGCACTGAACAGGGAGAAGGGTGAGACATGGTGTTCAGAAAGGGTTCACAGCACAGTTTAACTAGATTTATAAAGGAAAGCAGGAGGAAGCCCAATGAGCAAAGAGAAGTCATGGTCTCTCCAAGAACATTCAAAATCTGTTTTTAGCTGACATAACACAAAGATATGGAAAGCAGCCTTTCAATAATGAAACTGTGAAAGGCTTTAATAGCTATCATTTTCATGGTAAATGAATTCTTTTCCTTACTTTTTTCAGGTGGTTAGTTATTGCAAATCAAGGTTGCTCAACTCCTATAGGGTTTGATGCCTTATTTCTATATACTAAAACTCTTTAGTGCCAACAACCTGAGCAACTGCTTTACACCACCACAGGTCTGTCACCATTTCTGCCTTTTCCCCTGACACAGACAATAACAAAGCAGGTCCCAAGTAGGAAAGGTATGAGACTTAGCAAATGTTCATCTGTAGAAAGCCACACACAAACATATTAATGAAGTAATTTCCATGCTACCAATCTGCAGAAATAGCTGCAAACAGACAACAGTGCAATCATTATAAATAGTACCACACTATAAACTATAAACATTGGTAGCTAAAGACTATCTGTACCGAGAGGATGGGTAGGTAAGAGGTGATGCACACCAAAGTGAAAAGCCCTGGGGAAAAAGGGATGAGCAATACACAGTCAAAAGGGTGTGTACAATTTTAAAAAATTGCCAAAAAGGAACAAAAAGACAAACTTACCCATCAAGGCCAAGCCCACACCTCTCCATAGTCATTTTCTGTAAGAACTCAATATGTCCCCTGAGTACTCCCTTCTCTCTCTCTCTCTCTGCCTTTCCCCTAAGACACCTTCTTGCATATTCACCAGTTCTATTCAACAGCATCAAGCTACTTGGAAATTTCAATGTCATCTTGTGTCTCTTCTCTTTATCCCAACAAAGTTCTACCAATCTTCCTCTTAATACACATCCTGAATTCCTTCCACTCTTATTCCAATATGACCACGTTAGGGCCTCTTTATCTTTATTTGCTGAATGATGAATGCCTCCATTTCTTTACCTTGTCCAACTGATCTTCCAATTACCAACAGTGATTCTCTAAAAACACAAATCTGCTTAAAAACATCAAAAAATACTTCACTGACTATTGAAGTGGCTCAAAGCGGGGAATTTAAGGCTCTTGATCACACCAGTCCCAAGTAAGTTTTTCTGCCTCATTTATTATCCTTCTCTTTCTCTTTACATTCTTCACTTTAAAGCTCCCGCATTACTCACAATTCTACTACTAATGTCAGGCTACCTCTTCCTCCCAATTACCTTCAAATCTTTTGTTTTTCCTTCTATCTAGGACAGGGGTGTCAAACTCATGAGCCTCGCAGTTACCTTCAAAGGGCCGAATGTAATTTTAGGACTGTATAAATGTAACTACTCCTTAACAGTTAAGAGCTCAGTGCTGCCGCCGGGTAGAAATAAGGTACAGGGCTCGATAAAACAAGGTGAAGGGCTGGATTCGGCCCGAGGGCATTGTGTTTGCCACCTGTGATCTAGGATATTCTGTCCCCAAACACCAACTAGTAAGCCACATATAAAACCATAAAAAGCTGGTTCAAAGGTCACCTTCTCTTTCAGATGCTCCTCTATTCTTAAACAGCAGAATTCATATACTTCCTGTGCATCTAGAGCAGCACTACCACAAATACTAAACTAAGCCAGGTAACTGCTTTCCCAATCCATAAAATATTTTAAGAAATATTAAAATAAAGGAGAGAGCTGCTATAAACTAGTATTTATTGATGAAATCTTATTATTAATTTGTGTTGAAAATATTCAACCAGTGATGTTTGTCCTTGGTCAGTGAAACCGCAGACTTCTTCAACTGAGACATTGTGCTGAGAGAGCAGGACTTAGTCACTGTTTTGTGCTGATGAAGCAACATGCAAAGGCCTGCTACGCTGCCAGTTACTCCAAACTTCCCTCCCTCGGGACTTGAATGGTAACTGTATGATCAGCATTCAGAGGATGACTAAAGATTACTCTGTTGCTGAAATTTCTAGAAACTAAAAAGTTTACCGTAAAATTACAAATGAAAAAAATGCATCTGTGCTTACTTGTTGAAAACATATATGAACAAATTTAAGCACAGAAGTTGAGGTTTCTGGCAACAACAAAAAATAATAAATGTCAGAAAGATACAAATATGAATCCACAGTAATTTGGTGCACATTTAATGGCTGATATACTATCCTTCCTCTCATTTTCTGAAAAATGACTATTCTTTTTTGTTTGCTTTTTCAAAAATAAGATTCTGAAATAGCACTTCAAAAACCTCAAATTATCTTAGGAAAAGGATCTATAAACTGTCACTTCAAATGAACACAACCAAATAAATGGGTTTCTAACTCACCACACATGCCAATTCATTCACAGTCTGCATGACAACACTGTAATACAGTTGCTTGGATAATCTATCTGGGTGCATAGTTACAAGGTTGAAAACATTATTTCCATAAAGCTATATTGAAAACTTCATACAAACCATATAAAAAGTAAATGATTGTTCATCGTTATAAAGGCAATTCTACTCTAAAGCAACAAATAGTTGAAGCTTTGAATTCCATAAAAGATATTCAAAACAGATAGACACACAAGTCGATAAATACAAAAATATACTCACACACATCTATGCATTAAAAAATCAAGACTGAAAGTTTCTGTAATGTACTTCACGGAACTAGAGCTGATTTTGTTTTGCTTTTGTTTATATTTTCTAATTTATTCTCAATGAGTATGTTTATTTTGAAGTGAGAGAAAAAGAAAAACAATTATGGGGAAAAAAGACCATTGGTTTTAAAACCATGTAACGATTCTAGAATGATATTTAGGAAGTTCTACAATCTAAACCATAGAGACAAGAACACATGATACCCATGTAGGCCAATACTAAACTCAAGTTTACCCAGAAAATACAGAGTAGGCAAGGAGGAAAAGCTGGTTCAAAGTCACAAATATCTAGGGTTCACTGTACGTCAGAAATATAGGCACTATAGTTAAAATTATAATCCTCATAAAGGCCCTGGCTGGTGTAGCTCAGTGGATTGAGGGCGGGCTGCGAACCGAAGTGTCGCAGGTTCGATTCCCAGTCAGGGTACATGCCTGGGTTGTGGGCCAGGTCACCAGTGGGGGCCACATGAGAGGCAACCACACATTGATGTTTCTTCCTCCCTTTCCCTCTCTCTGAAAATAAATAATAAAAATAAAATATTTTTTAAAAAAATTATAATTCTCATAAAAAGCCACAATGTGAATAACGATTCCTATTAGCAAGTTCTCCAAAGTACTAATGGGTAAAACAGTAGGGTAAGGAAAGGGTAAACATAGGTGAGGTGGAGAGGGGCTGTGCCATTATGATAGTGGTCAAAAGTTTAGCACCTCTTTGAATGAGCAGTTCATCCTAAAGTTTCAGAAACGAAAGCCTGGCCAGACACTAGCTAATCATTCCAGACCTCCTCTCCTTGCAAGCATCACCACCATCCACCTCCAGAACTTTTTTTCATCTTGCAAAACTAAAACTCTGTACATGTGACCGTATACACTCTCCATCTCCCTCTGCCCCAGCCTCTGGCAACCAACATTCTGCTTTTTGTCTCTATGAATCTGACTACTGTAGGTGCTTCATATAAATGAATCATATAATATTTGCCTTTTTGTGAATGGCTTATTTCATTTAGCATATTATACTTAAGATTCATCCATGCTGTAGCATGTGCCAAAATTTCCTTTCTTTTTCAGGCTGAATAAAATTCCATTACATGTACATACCACATTTTCTTTACTCATTATCCCACTGATGGAAACTTCAGATGCTTCCACCTTTTGGCTATTATGAATAATGCTGTTATAAACATGGACATATGAATATCTGTTCGAGTCACTGCTTTCGATTCTTTTCGGTACTGTGATGATTAATGTTATGTGTCAATTTCACTAAGCTAAGGGGATGCCCAGATAGCAGGAAAAACATTGTTTCTGGGTATCTCTTCTCTTCCAGAAGAGATTAGTATTTGAATAAGCAGACAGAGTATAGAAGATTGCCCTCACCAGTGGGGATGGGCATCCTCTAATCCATTAAGGGCCAAAATAGAACAAAAAGGCAGAGGAAGGGCAAGTTCATATTCTCACTTGAGTTGAGACATCAATCACCACCTGCCCTATGACATTGGCTCTTCTGGTTCTCGGGCCTTAGGACTCAAACAGGAAAGTACACTCAGCCCACGCCAGTTCCTTCAGACTTGTATTTAATCACATTACTGGCTTTCCTGGTCCTCCAGGTTACAGATGGCAGACTATGAGACTTCTCAAGCCTCCATGAGAGCATGGGCCAATCCCTACAATAAATCTTCTTACATATTTCCTATTGGTTCTATTTCTCTGGAGAACCCTGACTTATACAGACTTATACATCTATATAAATGTCAGTTTTTGAAACTCCTCAAATAAAATTTACCATTAGCACTAATGGTAAGGTCGCCATTTAAAAAATCACAGTTTACTTATACAACCTCCGCCTATATCCCTAATTTCCAGGAAGAAAAGTATAAAACACCTACGTACATTTTTAAGTGCAGGAGACAAAATCATCTAAAAAACACTCTTGAGTAAAACTCTATCTTGTTTTCCAACATTCTTAGTCTCCTGTTAGGGCCCTCCCAATTCTTTCTCATCGAAACTAGCTCTTAGTTCAGAATTTTTAGAAAATATTCTTAAATACAAAGATACATTTCCCATACATATTAACTCCTGACCCTCCTCTAAAGACTCAGAATTATTCTACACTGTGCCAGCTCCCTTTGGTGCCAAGTCATTTATATTCTTGTTACTTTTCATCGGGTATCTGAATATTCACAGGAGAAATAATAAGGTTTTCATTCAGACTTAAAGAGTCTCTACATATAAAACTGACAGATGAGAAACTCTGCCACAGAGATCTAACTTCAGTTAAGATTTACTAATTTCTAACCAGTATGTCCTTTTTAGTATGTCCTTTTGAGATACTGCTAGTCTTCAGGATGAGACACACTGAAAGTGCCATAATGTGTCTGGTTCCTTTTAATAGAAGTGCTAGCCATAGGAAGAAACAAGTCTGGTTACCAAAGTTTTCAGTCTTCATATTCTATTTTGGTAAATACACTAACAGAAAAACAATTATGTGTCAATAATGATATATCAGAGCACGTAAGTACTATAGGAGTATCCATACCATTTTTATAATTACATTTAGTTACTAGAGGAACATTGAGATTTGTTAATTCCCATTTAAATCTTTAAATCTGTAGCTGAGAAATTAAAAAGATCCCATTCTTTCCCACTTGATTATGCCTAAAGAAGATCTGGTTATTGAGTTACATAGCTGATAAACAGATTTTTCCATAAGTTATTTAAATTACAGTAACTAAAATGTTGATGAAGAAAAAATTACTTTAACTGATATATGGAACAGTTGGTTCTTTACAAAAAAAGTTCAATCCCTATGTATATGCCAGGGATACTATCCATATAACATGAGTACTTAACAATGCTTTTCAATAAAAAGCATGGTAAATCAAGTGAAGGAAAATCTGACACTCCTATGGGAGATATTTTACAGATGATAAAACTTTAAAACCACACTTAACTAGAAAAGTGATGCAGTGAGTTGCACAAAGTGTTAAGATTTCCTCTTCTTTAAATTATAAAATATAGGTATAAAAGATCAAAAATAGTAATCTTTTTTAAAAAAAATGGAAAACAGAGAATAAGGTTAAAAAAAAAATCCTCCAGAGAAATCTACTACTCCAGTATAATCTGTTGATATCTTGAATGAAGTTTTAATAATAGACATAGGCTGTGGACTCTTACTTAGAATTTTTAACTTTCAAACATCTTGTACTTCCATACTGTCATAATGAAACTCCTGAGCTTCCTTTAATAGAAAAATATGAACTGGCTTATACCAGCTGATGAACTTTTTGAGAGATCAAATGATGGCAATGTGCACAAAAAGGTGCCACATACTAAGCCTGACAAGCTCAGAGGGGGCTTGGGTGCAAACTCACCTGAAGAAGCCACATAGGAAGGTCTGAAATTAAAAGCTTTCTAACTAAAAGCAGGTCATGGCAGACAGTCATGTCCAAGGCTAGACTCTTCCCTGACAAAACTCAATCTTTACCTTAATTGAGCCTGTCTATTGTCTTTTTGCATCTATGATAACATACTTTTGGAATGTCAAGTTTCCTTTTTCCAGACTCTTCCAAGCACAGGTACCACACCACAGTGAGGCCACAAATCCCCCCATTGTTAATGTTATCATCTTAGTTGTTGACTCTTAACTACCTTATTTTGCTGTGCATAATGTGCACCTGTTTTTGGCCCAAACTTTCAGGAAAAAAATCTTTCATTTTAATTTTTGAATTCAATTTTTTTTATAATTAGAAACAAAACCTATTCTTGTATTCCAGGATATTATTCTGGACACGGATAGCATTATTGCTTCCTAGAGTTACACTTTTTACACATAAACATAAGCAAAAGAATTAAAAATATTTATGAAGATATGGAATTAGCACTACCCATGTATATAATGTGCACCCTCATTTCCTCCCAAGATTTGGGCAAAAAGTGCACATTATACAAAGCAAAACACAGTGTGTTGTGCCCACCTATATAAAAGATGTGTCTATCATTTCACTTTTTATCCAGTCCCAGAGGTTCCCCCACCCCTGCTTTGTTTTCTCCAGGCTCCCTAAACTATCACTGACGGATTATCATGTAACCCACTTAACATCTTCACTTTTGACTGTAATGCATAAAGTAAGGGTCAAAACTGCCATTTTCCCAGAGTATTTTCCCAATCTGTTCAGGTTTTGCTTCTCTGAAATTGTCAGTTGGACTCAAATAAACTCATAAAAATTCTTACAGGTCTGGATGTTTCTTACGTTGACAGCAACAATTCTCTTTCGGAAGCCTCAGGCATCTGTACAGTAACACCTGCACAATTTTGTATTGGAGCATTTTACTGTATTTTACATTTACTAAATGAGGCAAAAATATGTAAAGTGAAAAAAATAGTACATCACTTCCCTGTATTTCCTTTTAATTAAAGGGATAAGCAAACCCTGGTCCAAATCGAGCCTGTGGCCTGTTTTTGTAAATAAAATTATACTGAAACATAGCCATATATGCCTTTGTTTGCCTATTGTTGAAAATTCGTGAGAGATCCCATTAACTCACAAAACCTAAAATCTCTACTATCTGGTTCTTTACAGAAAAAGTTTGTCAACTCTTGTGCAAATGCTCTCCCCATTTTAAGCTGCATTTTATTAAAAGTACACAAGACTTAGATGAAGTATAATACTCATTTAATGTATTATTCTACATTCTTCCAAAATAATTACTTCAAAAAGTTACAAAATGCAGATCCCTTCAACACTGTCATTGTCCTATAAACCTAAGAAAAGATGAATAGAAAATGCAATCTTCAGCTTTGTAAAAATGTCACTTTCTTGTTAACAGTAAGTTTCAACTGATTTTCTTAAATGAGCTGTAAATTTTAATACCTATTTAAAAGACAAAACATTTATTTTGCTTAACTATGGAAATACTTATCACAAAGAACTTTAGTGGTTTCCTTAATAAAGAAAAATTGTATTTAAAAAATACAACTTTATTAGTACCTAGCCCAAATAGAAGAGACACAAAAATTAAATGCAAAATCTCTGGCTTTAATAACTGTTTAACTTATTTAACTTTTTCTTCCCAGCATATTTTCACTCTGACCTCATATCTTATATTACCCTATTTACTTTCTTATCATACTATTACCTAAATCCCAAGAAGTCACCCAGAATGCTCACACTTGGCTGTAGTTTTGGGGGGAGAAAGTCAATACAGATTAAGAGACTGACACTAGGCTGGAAGTTTTCTTATCAAATAAATCCCGTAAGTAAACACATCACTATCTATACTACCAGAATCTTATTAGAATATCCTATATAATTCCTTGGTGGCTACAATAATGGCTTCTACAGGCTTCTACAAGGTTTTTAGCCATTCTGGGCATGTACTTTTAGCAATGCCCAGAGGTCAGGGAATACCCACATTTTTTGTTACGAGACATAACAGAGAAACAGCAGAAACATCCTACATAAGTGTCCAGTATTCATTCATAAAGCATGGTTCTTTACAAGACATACTTGTTCACCATCATATCTCCAGAACCCTGCACGATACAAGGTCCAGAGCTGGCGGTGCTCATAAATATTTATTTAATGAATGCATAAAATCAATTATTCCAGTAAATCTAGAGTCATAATTTTTGCTTTATTTTATTCTTCTCTATTGGTGATTTTTATCTTCCTGTCCAAGTAAAAATGATTAAAATATTTTAACAAATATTATGAAAAAATGTAATAGTTCTTTAAAGCCCCTAGTTCACAATACATATTTAAAAACTAGACTTCTGGCCAAGATAGAGGCATAGGTAGATACACTTCGCATCCTCACACAACGAAAAAGAGGACAACAACAAATCAAAAATCAAAAAGTAACCAGAACTGCCAGAAAAATCGAACTGTATAGAAGTCCAACAACCAAGGAGTTAAACAAGAAACACTCATCCAGACTGGTAGGAGGGACAGAGACTGGCAGCCGGGGGTAGAGAGCACTCTTGGCAAGGCAGGTGGTCCCACATTTGCATTGGGATAACCATGACGAACAACCAGGGAGTGAGACGGACCATGCAACCCAGGCTTCCAGCACAAGGAAATAAATCCTCAAACCTCTGGCTGAAAAAACCTGTGAATGTCACACCAGATGGAGAAACTCCCAGGCTCCCAGGAGAGTTCGTTGGAGAGATCCACATGGTCCTAAAACGTACATAAAACCACGCACCTGGGAATCAGCACCAGAATGGTCCAAGTTGCTTGTGAGTGGTGGAGGAAGTGACTGAAAGCCACTCTCGGACCCCTCTCCCACATACAGCGCCACAAAACAGCGACAAGGTTGCCCGAAACTGGCAAATACCTAAGGCTCTGCCCCTTACTATGTTTAACAGGCTCCCTGAGATAAAAAACAGAAAAGAATAGAAAAGAACAAATGGTCCACAGAAAAGAACAAATAAAAGCTCCAGAAAAAATACAACTAAGGGATGAAAAGATAGTCAACCTAGCAGATGCAGAGTTCAAAACACTGCTAATCAGGATGCTCACAAAAATTATCAAATATGGCCATGAAATAGAGGAAAAAGTGAAGACTATGAAATAGTGAAATAAAGGAAAATGAACAGGGAACCAACAGTGGCAGAAAGGAAACCGGGCCTCATATCAACAGTTTGGACCAGAAGGAAGAAACATTCAACCAGAACAGAATGAAGAAACAAGAATTCAAAAAATAAAGAGAGGCTTAGGGACCTCCAGGACAACTTTAAACATTCCAACATCAGAATCATAGGGGTGCCAGAAGGAGAAGAGGAAGACCAAGAAATTGAAAACTTACTTGAAAAAATAACGAAGGAGAACTTCCTTAATCTGGCAAAGGAAATAGACTTCCGGGAAGTCCAGCAAGCTCAGAGAGTCCCAAAAGAGTTGGCCCCAAGGAAGCACACACCAAGGCACATCATAATTACATTACCCAAGATTAAAGATAAGGACAGAATCTTAAAAGCAACAAGAGAAGAGGAGACAGTTACCTATAAAGGAGTTCCCATAAGACTAGCAGCTGATTTCTCAAACCTTACAGGCAAGAAGGGGCTGCAAAGAAGTATTCAGAGTCATGAAAGGCAAGGACCTACATCCAAGATTACTCTATCCAGCAAAGCTATCATTTAGAATGGAAGGGCAGATAAAGTGCTTCCCAGATAAGGTCAAGTTAAGGGAGTTCATCATCAACAAGCCCTTATTATATGAAATGTTAAAGGGACTTGCAGACAGCTGTACTTGAACAACAATAAAACTAAAAAGAAAAAGATCAAAACTACGAATAGTAAAATGACAACAAACTCACAACTATCAACAACTGAACCTAAAAATAACAAAAACAAACTAAGCAAACAACTAGAACAGGAACAGAATCACAGAAATGAAAATCTCAGGGAGGGTTTTCAGCAGGGAGGTAGATGGGGGATAATGGGAGAAAAGGTACAGGGAATAAGCAGCATAGATGGTGGATACAAAATAGACAGGAGAAGGTTAAGGACAGTATAGGAAATGCAGAAGCCAAAGGAACTTATAAGTACAACCAATGGACATGAACTAGGAGGAAGAGGGGAATTCTGGTGTGGGGGTTGCAGGGTGGAGGAGAATAAGGAGGAGAAAAAATGGGACAACTGTAATAGTATAATCAATAAAATATACTTAAAAATAAAAACAATTGTTTAATTTGATGTGTTCAAGCTTCTCTGAAATACAAGAAGTCACAGCAGATTCTACTTTTAAATACTTGTCTTGTCAGTCTCAGAAAAATGCTTATGTAGAAAACAGCCTCACATCACTTCATATAAACATCCACATCTGATTATCCCCAGTGATTAACTAAATTACACCTTTAATACTTCAACCAGATAGATCATTATATTTCTATGACTTTTATAAGTCATACATCCACTTGCTAAGTAAATTTTATTTCCTAAGTATTAAAATAGTCTTAAGCTATTTCCTCTTTCTTTTCTTTTTAATTAAAATGTCAAAAAATATATAGTGCTATCTGTATGTAATATGAGTACATCTATACATAACCATTTATATATTATATTTTGTGAGCAAGGCACTATTCTAAGTATTTATACAATTCATTTAATTTTCATAAAAACCCTATGACATAGTACTACTATCGTTCTCATTTTACAGATGGAGAAATAGTTCCAAAAAAATTCGAGTACCTCTCTAGGGTCAAACAAGTACAAAGTGACCAATCTAGACTTTGAATCAAAGCAACCTGGCTTCAGAACCTGTGTTTGTGTTCTTTGCCTCTCTTATCCTATGTTACCTTTACACTTTATTAATAGGTAAAAAATTTATTAAGATTATAAATGTAACATAGTTAAGTTTTTAGAAAGGGTTAATAGTTATAAGCTAAAAAAGTAAACCATGCCAAAATTCAAGTCCTCTTTAGAAGTACATTATAGATTAAATCGGAAAAACAAGAAAAGGATTTGTACCAGTAAAATACACACATATGTATCTGCATATATTTATTTTACGGTGTATACTATGTTATTTAGGAAACAGCACTGAAAAGTCATACTCTTTAATGTCCAGGTCTTTTGACTTCACTGGTAGTTTTTTATGCTCTCTTTCATTCATTTTTATATTCAGGAAACATGCAATACTATACATCCCTGACTGAGGGGGTAGAAAAAAGTAACAGACAGATCTCTGTCCTTGAGAAGCAAGACTCAAAACAGTAAAGTGGGCTTCCTAGACTAGGTCACAAGTTCCCCCAAAACTTATGATACCAGTTTTCCATAAGAATATTAAAATTGACAAAGTATTATAAAACATAAAATAAATGTAATGAGCAATGCTCTGTTAAAAAATTTGTTTGATCTGCCTAAACTATTATCAATAAGATAATACCAAGCAATACCAAGCATTACCAAGTGTTGAAAAGGATGTAGAGAAAAGGCAATGCTTGTACACTGCTGGTGGGGATGTACATTGGTGCATCCACTATGGAAAACAGTATGGAGATTCCTCAAGAAATGGAGAATAGCATTAGCATATGACCCAGCAATCCCTCTTCTGCGTATCTACCTGAAACTTTTGAAAATACTCATTCATAAAGATGTATGTACCACTATGTTTACTGCAGCTTATTCACAATAGCCAAGACACAGAAACAATCTAAGTCTCCTTTGACCAATGAAAGGACAAAGAAGATATGTTACATTTACACAATGGAATACTACTCAACCATAAAAAGATGAAGTATTGCTACTTGCAACAGCATGGATAGCTCTTAAGAGTATCATGCTAACTGAAACAAGTCATATACAAAAAAGGACAAGAACCATATGATTTCACTCACATGTGAGACATAAAACAAAAGCAACAAATATATTCATAGACACAGACAACAGATGAGTAGTTATCAGAGTGGTATAGAGGTGAGGGGAGGATGAGGAGAGTAAAAGGGGTGAAATTTTCAGTGACAAAGGGGGACCAGACTTGGAGCAGTGAGCACACAATGGAGTATACAGATGTTGTATTATAAAGTCATATACCTGAAACTTATACAGTGTTATTAAACCAATGTTACCCCAATAAATTTAATTTTTAAAACAACTTGCCTAAAGCAGTAACAGTATCCATACAAGCTAAAAAACAAAAATAAATGTCATGGGCCCCAAATATATTACAGAGGCATAATGCAGTACACAAATTACATGAAGCACACACCCAAACAGAATCTACTCCAATATATTAACTGTACATTTAAAAATTTTTGCTTGCCTAGAGGTTAATAAAAGCTCTTTTGAGAGTCTAAAATAGAAATTCACAGTTGCAAACTGTTTTCTTTTCAATAAAATTTTCCTTTAACAGTAACGAAAATAATATATAGCAATTAATATTGTTTAAGCAAACACACTGCTTGAGGTACTTGACTTACTCATCGTGTTAATCTCTCTCATACCCAGAAGTTAATTATTCCTCCTATAAGGAAGTTGCTGAACCAAGATTCACAACTCCATCTATTTGATTTCAAAGTTCAGGCTATTACTCACTACCTATGTTGTACCTACCAAGTAAAATTAACTATAATTATTTCTTAAGGCTTTGTTTAATAAATATTTTCATTACCACAGTGTAAAATATTTTCAAACTTAAGAACTGGCACATTCTTTCTTCCTGAAGCTACAAACAGAAAAACACTAAGCAAGAAATATTAAATTTTAAACTATCAACTTTAATTTCAGTTTGCCTATTTTTACTAAAAGATTTGAAAATAATGTCCTGCCTCCTGAAATATGCACAGCACAGCTTAAGTAGTCAATAAATATTTTAAATAATTAAATAACATGATCCACTCTATGAGAATGGCAACTATCCAGCTTACTTTAGATTTCAAATGTTGCCTCTCACTGTTTCCAGAAGTACATTCTCACAATCATCGGAACAAATGTTCTGATTTCTGGTTTGGCAAGTATAGTTATCACATCTATGACACTACCAAAAATCCAAGCTCAAAATGTTTCTAACTCTCCAACTGATTTTTCTGTGCAAAATAAAAGCAAGACGACCAACAGTGTAAAAATGTGTTCCATCTTGGCCAATACTTTTGAGCAAGGAAGAGATAGCCGACCTATCAAATGCACAATTCAAAGCACTGTTAATCAGGATGCTCACAGAATTGGTTGATTTTGGTTGCAAATTAGATGAAAAAATGAAGGCGTTCATAAGTGAAATGATGGAAAATGCAGAGGAAACCAGTAGTGATGGGAAGAAAACTGGGACTCAAATCAATGGAGTGGACCAGAAGGAGGAAACAAACAACCAAGCAGAAAAGAATGAAGAAACAAGAATTCAAAAAAATGAGGAGAAGCTTAGGAACCTCCAGGACATCTTTAAAAGTTCCAACATCTGAATTATTGGAGTACCAGAAGGGGAAGAGGAAGAGCAACAAGTGGAAAACTTATTTGAACAAATAGTAAAGGAGAACTTCCCCAATCTGGCAAAGGAAATAGACTTCCAGGAAGTCCAGGAAGCTCAGAGAGTCCCAAAGGAGTTGGACCCAAGGAGGAACACACCAAGGCACATCATAGTTACATCAGCCAAGATTAAAATGAAGGAGCGAATTCTAGAAGCAGCAAGAAATAAGGGGATGGTTACCTACAAAGGAGTTCCCATCAGACTGACAGCTGATTTCTCCAAAGAGACCTTACAGGCAAGAAGGGGCTGGAAAGAAGTATTTCAAGTCATGAAACACAAGGACCTACATCCAAGACTGCTCTATCCAGCAAAACTTTCATTCAGAATAGAAGGGCAGATAAAGTGCTTCTCAGATAAGATCAAGTTCAAGGAGTTCATCATCACCAAGCCCTTACTATATGAAATGTTAAAGGGACTTACCTAAAAGCAGATAAAAATATGAACAGTAAAAGGACAGCAAATTCACAGTTATTAACATCCACACCAAAAACAAAAGCAGACTAAGCGGTCACCTAAAACCGGAGCAGAGCCACAGAAATGGAAGGTTAGCAACAGGGGAGTGGGAGGAGAGGGTGGGGAGAAGGTACAGAGAATAAGTAGCATAGACGGTGGGGAGAAAATAAACAGGGAGAGGGCAAGAGTAGTGTGGGAAATGTAGAAGCTAAAGAACTTATGATACATGGACATGAACTAAAGAGGGGGAGTGTGGGTGGGAGGGGGTGTGCAGGGTGGAGGGGAATGAAGGGGGAAATGGGAGAACTGTGATGGCATAATCAATAAAAATAAAAATAAAAAAATTTAAAAAATAAAACAAAAACTAAAATAAATAAAAATGTGTTCCACTAGAAAGCAGGTTACTCGATCCAATACACAGAATCATCCAACTTACTGAGTGCTAATATGTTTGGGGTACTAGGTAGGTTTAAGCAGGAAAAAATAAAACTTTGAACATTAATTTTCATGG
This sequence comes from Carollia perspicillata, assembly GCA_004027735.1. NCBI lineage: Eukaryota > Metazoa > Chordata > Mammalia > Chiroptera > Phyllostomidae > Carollia > Carollia perspicillata. Next base: position 36,351 of record PVKM010003966.1, on the reverse strand, counting down.
TTCTTCAGTACTCTAATTAAAAAAAAATCACTCAAATATTATAAAATAACTGCCAAGAAACACCCACCAAATTCTTTTAAAAATAAGCTTCAAATAGATTTCTGACTAGAGCACTACACTTCTGTGTGCTCTCCCAAAGTAGGGAACTGGACACCCTCCCATTTAGATTTTCAGAGAGAGGGAGGGAGAACAACCCCCCCACTGTGAACCTTTCTGCCAGATTACATTCTTAGGTATTTAGGAGATTTCAACATTTCCTATAGTCTTCATCTGTGAAGAAGATGCTACATAGAATGATAAAGAAGACCAGATGTATCCTCTGGGTGCTAAGAGGCCAAGAACAGTAAGTAAAATTCAGAGGATAGAGTCACTAAAATAAAACTAAATCTACATCTATAGGATTTTAAATGAATGTCAGAAATAATAAAACACTTTAAGAGTTCACATAGTAGGAAAAACAAGCATTTCCAACTTAGAATATAGGGAAACAAGTTTTCTTTTTGTTTAGATGTCTTTTCTTTTATCAGATTTTTAAAAAGTGAACATTTACATTTTTAAAGCACACTTTTAAAAAAGATTTTATTTATTTATTTATTTTTATAGGGGAAGGGAAGGAGAGAGGGAGAGAAATTTCAATGTATGGTTTCCTCTCGTGCATCCCCTGCTGGGAACTGGCCTGCAACCCAGGCATATGCCCTGACTGGGAATCAAACCGCAGTTGTTTGGTTTGCAGGCTCAAGTTCAATCCACTGAGCTACACCAGCCAGGGCTGAACATTTACATTTTTAAAAAATTAGAGCCTACCTATACAAAACTATTACCTAGAAATTTTCAGTATCTTCATTTTAGGCAAATTAGGCAATTATACATGATAGTACAATTTTCTGTTTTTCTCTGAAGATAACATTGAGTATGTCCTAGAGACACTACAAGCAAATAAAACTACTACTATAAAGACAACTAATAGTATTAATAATGATAAATACACAAGTCTGATTCTTTTTAAAAAGGTTCAATAATCTTTCATGTTACTTTTACTAATACTGGAGAGTGAACTAAAATGCCCTAAACTATAAGCTCATTAAAGACAGAAATTAGGTAAGTCTTTGCATTTTATCTAGTAGAGAAAGCCTTTCATAAGTGGTCAATGAAAAATAGACACTGGGTGCCCATCTTACTAATGAAATTTCAATTAGGCAAAAATGTAAGCCCCCCAGGGAAAGTGATTGAGGTCTTATCGCATTCATAAATATTTATTCCATAAGACTTAACATTAATTATCCCCTTGCCCAAACTTGCTTCAAATTTTAGTTCAGCAAGCTATACAGATGAAAAGAGAGCTATAAGATGAATTAACACAATTCAACTTATGTCAAAGTATTGAAAAATAGTTCTGTCACATTAAGGTGTCTCTCACACTGTATACTATGCTTAAGGGAGAATCAATCTAGTAGGCAGCCTTTATTTTTCTTGGTAAGCTTTCAATTTTCTAACTTCGACACAAAAATATTTAAAACAGTCTGAAAACAGGAAATCTTTCCTTCCTCTTTTCAATCCTTACTAGACATAAGTCTTTCATTTCTTGTAATTTCTATTTCTGCAAATTCAATGTTTTCAAATCTTGAAACCAAGCATTTTCACATTGTGCCTTCCTTGTGGGAATTTGACTTTATGTATAATAATTTTTGATATAACTCTAACACAAGAAATTTCCAACACTTTAATATTACTATAGTTTATAATACTGCATATATGTTTACAAGAAAAACTTTAATTTAATTCTATGTATTGTTAAGACCACTATGTTTTCCAAATTAACTGATACAAAACTTTAATAGAGAATTCATCTACCAATTGCCTCTCCTCAAAGACTTCAGCCAAAAAATATTTAGCCAAATTTTATTGATTGATTGATTTTTTAAAAAGATTTTATTTATTTATCTTTAGAGGGGAAGGGAAGGAGAGAGGGAGAGAAATATCAATGTATGGTTGCCTCTCGTGCATCCCCTGCTGGAAACTGGCCTGCAACCCAGGCATGTGCCCTGACTGGGAATCGAACCAGGGTTGTTTGGTTTGCAGGCCCACGCTCAATCCACTGAGCTACACCAGCCAGGACTATTTATCCAAATTTTAAAACATTTGTATCAAAAATTTTTATTATCATCAACCACTAACATGTGCCCTGTATGTACCTAAGGAAAAGAATCTTGCAAGGCATCAATTAAATAGCACTTTCACTTAGCCAAATGTAGACCCTTTGACCAAAAGAGCAATTTTCCAACATTTTGGTCATAGAGCCCCTTTTATACTCTTAAAAATCACTGGAAATACCAAAGAGCTTTTGTTTATGTTCGGTTATCTACTGACATTTAGTATTCAAAGTTAAAACTACGAAATTTTTTAAATATTCATTTTTAAAAAGACATATTTTTAACATATTAACATTGTTAACATAAATATATATTCAATATGATAGTCTCCCCAAGAACATTACTAAGAAATTTATAATATACTTTCTAATGTCTTCTAGATTCTCATATCAGCTTCTACATTAAATGTTAGAATTTGTTCTTTTGGTTGAGTACATAAAGAAAAAATGGCCTTAGGGAGACAAAAAAGAGAAAGCTTTTCACGTAATTGTGGACATTCTTCTCTGACATTCCATCAAAACTTGAGTGACAGGTTCTTAAATATCAGTTGCAATGTAGAACCTAAAATCACATCAATTACCTCTATTTGTACTTTTTCATATTAAATTCATTGGTCTAGCTTGTCTTTGATCAAGAATCTTGCACCCATCATGCACTGGCCATTTAAAAAGCATCAATTCACAAGGTTATGCTTATCTTCCAAATGCCAAAACATTTCATTATACAATATAAAAAACATTAAACAAAACAAACTTAAATATCACCACTGCTTTCATCAAAGAAGTCTTCGGTTGAAGCTGTAAGCTCATGTTAGCAGATAAAAGTCTTCAAAATTCTCATTTTCACCTGAAAGCTTGAATTGTATCATTTTAACAGCAAAACAAATCAATTGTTTTCCCAAAAGTGATGGGCTTATTTTGTTCATGTTAGACAAAAGGTCTAACAAAGACCCTAGTATGAATAACTAGTTTGCCAGTCATACTTTCAAGTAAAACTGGTGTTCCATTATAAAAGTCAATAGTAGTTCAACTCAACTTAATCAAATGAGAATGTCAAGAATTTTTAATTAAGTATTTTTAAAGTGCAAATTTCTCCCCTGACTTTGTAAACCAAGAATATGAAATTGCTTCTTCAATGTGAAAAGGAAGTTATCTCTACCTAACTTATAAAGCAATTGTAGGAAACCACATATGTAAGCATCTATTCAAATGCTCAGTGGTTAGTTCCTTTCACCCTCCTCTCTTTCTCTATCATATTGGTTATTCCGATGAATCCTGTTTCTTTATTTTTCTAACTCTCTTTAAAAACCAAGTTGTCACTCGCCTATTCACCAATCATTTTTAAGTAACTGAATTACACTCTGCTATAAGACAGAAAACAGACAAATAAGTAGTATTCAACCATACGTTACAAAGAGGGCTTCAGAAGTCAAGTATTTTGTAGAAAGTCTGAGTCACAAATTTCTCTGGTTTAAAAGCCTATACTTGCACCTTTCTTCTATGTACCAAGTTACACTCATGATTTTCCAGAGCTTGAGTATTATATACCACACTTCAAAATAATTGTGATATTATTTGAGTAGTCATTCTGAGTTTAAACCATCTGTCTGAAGCATTTACTGAAGCAATTGCTAAAGATACTCAATGCATACAGATGAGAGTTTTCGCAATGAAAATGAAAAAAATGTTTCCACATCTGTTGTTTTTGTTGATGTGTCACCTAGATTTTCAAATTCTTTCCCAGGGTGAAAACAGAGAACATTTATAATGTACACAGTTTTTAATGACTCTATTAAGATTCTGTCATGTAGTCAACCATGTCTACGATTGCTACTCTACTAGAATCATAAAACAACTATATATATGTGTATCTCCATATTGCATTACCACTTTTTACCCCCAACTCCATCTCTCTAATAACACTCTTTATTAAAGCCTATGTTGCATGAAGGGGCTTAGCATTTCAAGATCAGGGGTCCCCAACCCCTGGGCCATGGACAGGTACTAGTCCGTGGCCTGTCAGAAACCAGACTGCACAGCAGGTGAGCAGTGCGCGAGCGACTGAAGCCTCGCTCGCCTCACTGCCTGAGCTCCGCCTTTTGTCTATGGAAAAATCTTCCACAAAATTGGTCTCCCATGCCAAAAAGGTTGGGAACCACTGTTCTAAATTACTGTTTTTCATACAGAAACATGCATCCTTGATGGGACATTAATCAAGGTTTCCCTTTCCTATGTTTGTGGCTAAATACTGGTCATTATTCAAGAAGCATTTAGCATAGCTCCTATACACCAGGTACTACACCAGGTACTTAATATAGAGATGAGCAACATAGCCAGCATAACCCTGGAGATCACAGACTGACTAGTGAGAAGAAAACAATCTTAAATGTAATGAGAACATGGGAACAGTACAAGGTGCCATGGAAGCTTATAAGAGGATATCCCATAGAAGCTAAGACTAACAAGATTGTTAAGAGGTCAAGAAAATTAATACTTAAAAACTACCATTAGAAAACTTACCAAGTACTTCCAATTCCAGGACAAAGGAGTCTTCTATCCTTCTAACTATAAATAAAAACATGGGATAAACTATATAAAACATATACAAGGCAACTCTGAAAGTTAGAATATACCAACTAGTAACTTCAGGACAGAATGAACAACATGCTGGTGAGTTCCCTGGGTTTACTTCTGGCTTCATATATCCCAAGTTTGAAGGTAGAAGTCAGCAACTCAGAAATACCAACAGGCAGAGGCCAGGTAAAGCTCAACAAATCCTTGTGTATGCAGCAAAAGGACCAAAAAAGGGGAAGACTAGCAAAACCAAAAACTTTTAGTACTACTATGCTATTCCTACCAAATGCCACAGAAAAACCAACAGTTCCACCCACATACCACTAACAATGGTGAACACAGAACCTAGGTTTCCATATGTGCCAGACTGTAATAAGGCACTCCCAAACCCCACCAGTCCACTATCAGAGAAGGCAGGGGAAAGGACAAGAGAAGTCACTTCCGGACAGTAACAAGACAAAGCACACGTGCACGCACAGACACACACACACACACACACACACACACACACACACAGGAGGCCTAGTGAAGAGTTAGAACTTTCACCACTGTCAAGTGGCAAAAAGGCCATCTGCTAACCAATGTTAGCAGAGGTCATGTGGGCCAAGCAATGAGGCAGTTCAATGGCCAGAAGAGGAAACAGGGAGATTTAGTGGGATGCCAAAAACTAATGAGGAAGTCTTAGAGGTCAAAAACACATATACTAGAGGAATTTAAAGTCGCTAATACTCACAACAGCAGCAAACATTAAACACAGTCCAATTTATAATTATATTAACCTAACACCTCCCACTAGACACTTATTTACTTCTGTTCCTATTACCCAATACAACATGTCTGGCTTTCAACAAAAATTACAAAGCATGGTGAAAAAAAAAACAAGAAGAAACAATCTGAAGAGAGAAAATAAGCATCAGAGTCAAGCTCAGATATGGCACGAATGTAGTGCATTATTAGACAAAAAATTTTTAAATATTATTAATATCGTAAGGGCTTTAAAGGGAAAAAGCAGACAACACTCAAGAACAAATGAGTAATTTAAGAAGAGATGGAAAATCTAAGACAAATTAAAACACTGTAACAGAAATGGAAAATTCCTATGATATGACGATCAGTAGTTTGAACATGGCTGGGAAAATAATCAATGAACCTGAAGACATGTCAACAGAAACTTCCCAAACGGAGCACACAATATAAATACCAAAAACATACAGAAAGGCATAACATAAACCAACTGTGGAAAAACCAAAGATGAAAGGAAACCTTTGGAAGAAGCCAGAGGGAAAAAACACCTTAACTACTGGAGAACAAGAATAAAAATAACAGCATTTATCTCACCAGAAACCATACAAACAAAACATGCAAGCAGAAAATATTTTACCCACTTTGGTCAAAATATTTAAAGTATTGAAAGAAAATAATCACCAACAAGAACTCTATATCCAAATAAATTATCAACTGAAATGGAAGTTTCCTGAACAAATAAAACTGAGGGAATTCATCAGCACTAACAGACCTTCCTGAAAGAAATGTTAATATTGTTAAGGTATTACTTCCCAAATCTATCTACAGGCCTAACACCATCCCCATCAGAATTCTGGCTGGTTTCTTTGTAGAAATTGACAAATTGATTCTAAAATCCAAATGGAATTACAAAGGAGCCAGGACAGACAAAATATTCTTGAAAAAGAACAAAGTAGAGAGAAGAGTACTTTTCAACTTTTTTAAACTTACTACAAAGCAACAGTAATCAAAATGATCTAGGACAAGTATAAGGATAGACATGCAGATCGACAGAATAAAATGATAGTCCAGAAATAAATCCACACATACATGTCAACTGATTTTTCAACAAAGGTGTCAAAACTATGCAATGAGGGAAGGAAATAGTATTTTCAACAAATGTCCTGGACAACTTGATAGCTACATACAAAAAATGAAGTTGTACCCTTACTTTACACCATACATAAAAATTAACTCAAAAGAGATCAAAATTAAATGTAGGAGCTAAAATTATAAAATTGTTAGGTAAAATATAGGATTAAATCTTCATGACCTCAGATTTGGCAATGGAGTCTTAGAAATGGCACCAAAAGCATGAGCAATGAAAGAAAACATTAGATCAATTTGGACTTCAAAATTAAAAACCTGTGCTTAAAGAGACATTATCAAGAAAATAAGACAGCCCACAAAATGGGAGAAAATATTTGCAAACTATATATTTGATAAGAGACTATATAAAGAATTCTTAAAATTCAGTCATTAAACAAATAGCTCAACTTAAAATGAACAGAAGATTTGAATAGACATTTTTCCAAGATGATAAACAGTCAATGAACACATGAAAAAAATACTCAACATCCTTAGTCATGAGGGAAATGCAAATCAAAGACAATGTGATACCACTTCACACCCACTAGGATAGCTATAATCAAAAAGTTAGAAACCAGCAAGAACTGACAAGGACATGGAGAAACTGGAACCCTCATACATTGCTAGTGGGAATATAAAATGGTGTAGCCACTTTGGAAAAAGAGTCTGGAAGTTCCTGAACAATTAAACAGAGTTACCCTATGAGCCAGCATTTCTACTCCTAGGTATCAACTCAAGAGAAACAAATCACATATCCACACAAAAACTTGTACACCATGCTTACAGCCGTACTATTCATATTAGCAAAGAGGTAGAAACAACCAAAATGTCCAACAAGTGATGAATAAACAAACAATAAATTATCCTGCCATAAAAAGGAATGAAGTGATACATGCTGCAACATGGAGGAACCTTGATAAGTGAAAGAAGCCAGTTACGAAAAACCACATACTATGTAATTCCACTACAATGGAATATCCAGAACAAAAAATTTGTTGAAACAGAAAATTAGATTAATGGTTGCTTGGTGATGAGAAAAACAGTGGGGCATTAGGTGTGATACCTAAAGGGTACAGAAAACTACAAAACTATGATGCAAGAAATCAAAAGTCTAAATAAATGAAGAAATATTCCTTGGCCATGGTTTGGATATCAACAAAGTAAATCTAAATTTTACATGGAAGAGTCAACACAATACTGAACAACAAAGTTGGAAGACACACACAACCTAGTTTCAGCACTTAGGATACAACTACATTAATCCACCCAGCCTGGTATTTACAAAACAGTGACACACGGATCAACAGAACAGAATGGAAAGTCAACAAATACACCCCAATAGTCAACTGATTATTGAAAAAAGAACAAGGAAATTCAACAGAGAAAGGTAAATCTTCCACAAAAAATAATTCCAAATAATCCATGTAGAAACTACACCTTCAGTGAGGTGGGGTATAACATCTATTTCTTAATATGGACCATATATAACAACTTCTTTCCAAAGACTATTTGGAAAGTTTGCCCATGTCTTGAAGAAATAAACAAGCAACTACCAACAGCAATTATACTTGTGAGCATTTATGCCAGAGAAATAAGAAGTTATGTTCACACAAAACCTTGTGCAGAAGTGTTCATATACAGCAGCTTTGTTTGCAATAGCCAAAAACTGGAAACCCAGATGTTCCTCAATGGGTGCATGGTGAGATGAAGCATGGCACATTCACACCACAGAACACTGCCAGTCACCAACAAAAAGGACATCGATGCACACAACAACCTGGATCAAGCTCCAGAGAATTATGCTGAACAAAAAGGCCAATCCCAAAAGGTTATATACCATTTAGATAACATCCCTGAAATAACACAAACATTTAAATGGAGAGTATATTAGTGGTGAGCAGGAGTTAAAGAGGGGTGAGGGTGGGCGGGAACCACAAAAGATACTTGTGGTGTTGGAAATGCTCAGTATCTCTACTGTACCAAGGTCAGTATCTTGATTGTGATATCCTAGTTTTGCAAGCCACTCAGGTGGCATGGTGGAGTCAAAAGACATACTAGAATAGGTTAAGGCACGAGTGGGAAATAAGCAAATGCAGAGAAGCAAACCTATAGAACTCTTCACATAACGTGCCAGTAAAGGGAAATGGTAGTAAGTGATACTCTGGGGAAGGTACACTAAAGGCCTTTACTAAAATGGGAACAACATGAGCAAATTTAAATTTAATGCTGATGGGAAAAACTTGGTAAATAATGACTCTGAAGCCATATGAGCACAATGCTATATAATCTTTAGTAAAAGGTTTATGGAAGAAAGGGAAAAGCAGATTCAAAGAGACTGTCCTCTGATAGGTAAGACAACACTTATACTGCGCTGGGGTTAAAGATGATGGCTGACACAGGTGCACTTATAGATTAGATGGTGGCAGTAATAACAGAAACAACAACAACAATAATAATGGCAGCTATAACTAATGACTGCTGACTGTGCTAGCCAGCCTCCAAGCTGGCCTCAATGTCCTCATATCCTGATGTTTGTACCCAGTGTAGTCTCCTCCTACAGAGAATTGGGGTGAACTGTATACTTAATAAGATATGACTGTGTGTGACCTCCAAGATTTGGGCAAAAAAGACAATGCAGCTTCTATCTCATTCTCTAATGCTTTGCTTCTTCAAGGGGAAACCTGGCCACAACGTTCAAGCATACATGAAGAGGCCAAACTAGTACCACGTGAGTGAGCCATTTTAAAAGCATCCCCAGCCAAGCCATCATGAAACTGCAAATTCAAGACTGCAAAAACTGCCCAACTAAGCTACTTCTGAACTACAAACCCACAGAAACAGTGAGGTAATCAATGTTTACCACGTTAAGCTACTGAATTTGGGAGTAATTTATTAAGCAGCAATAGGTACCTAACGTACTAATATGCCAAGTATAGTTCTAAGCATATTAGATCTAGTAACCCACTTAATCCTCAACCACCCTATCTGCAATTTAAGATAGGAAAACTGAAACACACAGAAGTTAAATAATTTTCCCCAATTATCACACTTATGGTTAAGTGATGGAATTATGAAAACCATAAAGTGAACATTTATGAACTCCAGATTCAAATCAAAACCCAGTGCTGCTAATTGCTGTTAAGTGCCAGTAAGTGCTATTACTGGCACTAGTAATCTCCCCAAAGCTGAAGAAGGTTCTATCCCATGGCTTTTATTTTAGTTGTAAAACAGAAGGAACGGTTACCTGATAAGAGAGCAGGGAAAAGCAGGTGAAACAGAGAACTGAAGGTAATAGAAAAGGTTTGCAGAGTTGCCACAAAGAATAAGAAAAAGGACTGGATAGAGAAATCTAATAGAATTTCAAAACAGTGTCAAGGGCCCAAGAGAGGTTAAGAGCCATGAACTTGGATGCCATAAATTTAAGACAGCCATAATGAAGAGAACGCAGGCCGGCCAGTGTACCTAAATAAAAAACGTAATTTGAAGTCTCAAACAGTGGTGATGGTGAGATGGAAGAGAAAAAGCACACCTTCCCCAAATTCCACTAGATCAAAAAGGAGCCATGTATAAAAACAGCTCCAAGTAATACTACATACTCTATGTCATGATGATAATAACATCATGATAAACTGACTATGCTCCTTTATGTAACTGTCTTGATCAAAAACATCTGGAGTTTTTCTAAAGAACATTCTCTTTTTCCTACTTCCATTCAAAATGTCACAAGAAAAATTAAAATCTAGAAAAATAACATACCAGTTCCATTAAGATCAGACCACACCTAACAACAACCATACAATTATTCAAATGACTTAACTTCATGATTAAATTTTACAAGAGTTTTAAGCCATAAATGTATCATTTTTAAAGTTTTAAAATTAGACTTTGCCAAATACATTTAAGTTTTAATTTCATGCATGTGCTTTTCAAATTATTTCATTTCACCTGACCAATAAACTGGCATAAACTAATCTCGAAGTTAGATAATGAAAAATTTAGAAAACCAAAGCACAGACACAAATTTTTCCCCCCTGCAACGCAAGTAAGCATGGATACTTAAGAAACTTCAGACACAAAAGTATATGAATGGAAGTAAAGGTTTGTCAGCTCTGTATTTTTTCTTAACACTCAAGGTTAACAAACAAGTTTCAAAGAACAAACATTAGTGGTTAACAGTCCAGTGACATCTTTCCCCATACATCCATTGTTACCTGGAGACTTACTGGAAACAAGTCAAAATGAGTACTGCTGGAGAACAAACTTTTTCTAATAAAAGAAATGGCACTGGGAAAATTAAGTTAAGTCCTTTCTACATCATGCATAATCAATAGACAGAAATTTTTTTTCCTCATACTTACAGTAATTCTAAACCATAAAGTGAACTCTACAAGTTACTTCACATACTCCCTATCTATTTAACTCAGGACAGAACCCATGTATCTTGAAAGTATGAGGCAAAACAAATGATCCTAACTCTTACAAAAAACTTTTTAACTACAATAAAACCTGTAATTAATAATTGTATTAATGTGCAAGTGTTTCGTTCTACACTCAGTCTCACCCTTATCTGTTCTGTGGAGCTGCTGCTGAGTTCATCACCAGACTCAGAATCTTGATGTACCCTTTCTGAGCCTTCTCCTGCTGAATCACAAGACTGATCCTGGGAGAAGCTAGTTTTCTCTATGTCCAAGAACTCTGGACCGGGAAAATGACCAAATAAGCGTGTCGTATTCTGGCCAGAAACTTTAGGAGAATGTGAGTCAGTGCTAAACTTCCCATTATTGTGGGTGAGGTCCAGGCTTAGGTTGACAGTTTGACCTGGATTATAGTTGGGTCCAAAATTCTGATTGGCATCACGAATAAGACTTGTTCCATGAACGGATGACGATGGCTTTCCAAAGCTTGAAAGCTCAGGCAATTTGTTCACATTTTCTGTTGATCTCTGAAGATGCAGACTTGGTGTCATTTTCATAGAATTATTTGGCAGTCCAACTGCCTGTTTAACAGGCGGCATCAGAGCTTTGCGGGTGACTTCCTTAACATACTGGGCTGGCACATAAAACGTTTTGGAATTCTCATCTGCTTTGACTTGCCACCAGTCATCATTAGTCTTTTTTACCAAGATGTATCGTTCCCCTTGTTTTATCACAATTTTTCTGTCCTTTGCTTCATATTCATAATCATATTCCACTTCGATATACACTTGTCCTGGAACAATCTTGCCACTTCTGTCAGCCATTTTTATTCAATACTATTCACCTCTCAAAAAGGATGGTATGCCACATTATGGCTTGTTAGATCAATATAGCTGTTTTTATTTAAATGGAAAAACAGAATGAAAAAGAAAGTTAAAATACAGTCTGGATTTTTAATCTTTACTTACAAGCATCATATAATACAAGCCATTTAAAGAACATTACCTTCAAATCTCAAAATCAGAAAGTAAATATGTGTCTAATGTTTTTCTATTGTCTCACATTTAAAAACTCGTAACTGTAATCTACATTTTTTAGTCATTTATGTCCATTACCAAACTGATGACTGTAACAGTAAATACACTAACCAACCAAATACAAGAGTATCAAAAATAAGAGGTGAGAAGAACTTTCCTTCTTTTCATGACTCAAAGCTCCCCACGTTCTTAGAAAGGCTCACTAATAATAACAGCTAATGTGTATGAAGTACTTCCCACGGGCCAGACACTGACTTAAACCCACCACATGCCTTACCTAAGATCATCTTTGAAGTCAGAGATGAATTTCAATGACCCTGAGTCTTTTATTTTTAAAAATGATCAAGAGCATTTAGTGAGCTTTAAAGAAAATTATCCAATTTGTACATTTCATTTCCTAATATAAAAAATACAGCATTGTTATTATTAGGCAAAATACAGTGATAAAGAGTTTACTTTGTTTCTCTATTATGTCTACTTCAGAAGGGCCACAATTCTTGTTGGGCTGAATCCCACAAATGCCAATACATAACCAGTATTTATATTTGTAAATGTTAAAAATCCACATCTTGCCCTGGCTGGTGTTGCTCAGTGGATTGAGTGCAGGCATGTGAACCAGGGGGTCGCCAGTGGTTTAATTCCCAGTCAGTGTACATGCCTGGGTTGCGGCCGGGTCCCCAGTGGGGGACATGCGAAAGGCAACCATACACTGATGTTTCTCTCTCCCCTTCTTTCTCCCTTCCTTCCCCTCTCTATAATCTTTTTTTAAAAATCCACATCTATACACTCCCACATTCAAAGTCTATTAAATAGTCCTAAACTGGCTCAAGAAATCTAGTTTTCACTTTAATTTCTATACCAACTCCAAAATATCCTATACCTCAAAGAATACAGCATTCAAGTTTCAAAATGATCATAGCATCTCAACATTGCTACAATTCATTGCAAGCCCCAACTATGGTGAGATGAAATGTGTTCCCAAAAAAAGGTATGGTGAAGTCCTAAGGACCTGCAAAGACCTTATTTGGAAATAGCATCTGTGCAGATGTAATTCATTTAAGATTAAGTTATACTTGATTAGGGTGAACCCGAAAATCCAACAACTGGTGTCTTTTTAAGGAGGAGGAGGAGATCTGAAAAAAGGAGAGGAGACACAGGAAATAAGCCCAAGAACAGAGGCAGAAACTGGAGTGATTCAACTATAAGCCCAAACACCAAGGACGCTGGCACAACCAGAACCTAGGAAGAGGCAAGGAAGGATCTTCCTGTAGAGCCTTCACAGGGAGCACGGACCTACTGATGCCTTTAGTTTGGACGGCTAGCCACCAGAACTATGAGAGAATGTTTGTTTGTTTTAAGCCACCAAGTTTGTGGCACTTTGTTACAGCAGCCCTAGGAAACTTAAACACTCAACCCAATGCTCAAGGATCCTAAGGCAAACCTAAGTAACTCTGACTATTCAATATACCAAAAATGTTTAGCAGTACCCAGTACTGGGCATGGTACTATTGTATGCCATATGTGCATTAACTAACAATCATTCCCCTAAGGACAATTACTCTTTGTAACAGATAAACCCATAAGCCCAGTGATAAATAAATCAGTGATACAACTTCAGTAACTAAAATTTACTTTCTAGACAAACTACTTGAATAATAAATTTAATATAGTAAGTAATGTTGTTTCAAAAAGTAAAAATAAACTTACCTTAGAAAGAGAAATAAATATCCAGTATTACATTTAAACCTATTAAAAAAAATAAAGTTCATTAACTTTGGCCAGAATTGCTTAAAGAAAGTTATAAATACAATGTTGCTCACACTTTAGAAGCATTAACTTTATGGCTATAAGGAACACAGTAAAATTTTGTATATCACACTGTGTTAGCACCACCCTCCAAACATAGGTATGCTTTACCACAGCCTCTCCTACTTCATTTCTGCATTGTCTCAATTTCATTTCTGTCCCTTGTTTATATTATGATAGAATACTCTTTTAAACTTCTAGTAACATGAGAAACAACTTTTGTAAAATTGTTAAAAATGACAAAACTGTTTTTGAAGTTTATGGTATTGAGTGGATAAAGAGAATGAAAACAAATGGTAAAAGCTGTTGGGAGCCCTAATACATTTCCTCACAGATTACTTACTACCGTATTTTTAGAACTATAAGACGCACCAGACCATAAGATGCATCTAGGTTTTAGAGGAGGAAAATAGGGGAAACAATTTAAGCAAAAAATTTTGAAGTAAAATATTTAATAATCTGTGACCCTGCTCCACTGCCCCCTCCCCCACCAGAGCAAGCTAGGTAAGCTACAGTTGGACTATAAGACTCATCCCTTTTCCTCTGAAATTGGGAGGAGTGTGTCTTACAGTCCAAAAAATATGGTAATTATAAGTGGGGAAATATACCTTTACAAAGGAAAGATCTTTTAGGTCATGAGTTTAAAACTAAGGGGTCAAACTTAGCAACATCAACAGTCTGACAGACAACATGATGATACTTGCTTCCTGATGTGATGTACTAAGATGTTACAATGTCACCTATGTTGTACTCTGGTCAAAAAAGAAAGTTTAACTGTAGTTGATTATTAGGATACAAACAAATCCAGAATGTGAGACATTCTATTAGACAACAGACCTGAACACATAAAAAATGAAAAAGAGAGGGAGATTCTTCTAGATTAGAAGTGACTATAGACAGACAACAAACAAATCCATGTGATGTTTTAATAGATACCTAAAACTTACAATATCAAAATTCACTTCCTGTCTCTAACCGACCCCAGTCCTGGCAAATCTACACGGTCTTTTCCCTCACAGGAAAACAAATTCTAACCTCCTAAATGTCCAGCCTTTACTTTCATGCGTTACCAGGACATCAGTCACTATGTGCTTTAATCCTTTTACCTACGTAAGTTTTTCACTACAACTTTTCAAAATTCCACACTGAAATACTTATCCTTGGTGATTTATTTTTTTTCTTTTCAGGAAATAATATAACGTAAGAAATACCTTTGAAGATAGTGAAACAAGTAAGGGAATCTGCAGAATGTTACAGTAGCTCAGACATACTATACTTGTCATTTATCCACAAGAATAGACAAAAGAAAAGTATGAAGAATAATAAGTAAAATTGTGTGATTTTTATGCTAATCAGAGAGGGGCTGTGGGGTGGAGAGCAACAATGGGTTAAAGACCAGTCCATCTTCCGTCTCTTTTACTGCCAGGCTTTATGACTACACCTCCCCCAGTGACCAGAAGATAAAGTCGTCACTTTCACCACATTCGACATGAAACATCCTATCTATAATGTTTTAGTTAAAGGCAATGAGAATTGGGATGACAGAGAAGTAGTCAAAAGACACCTATACAAAAAAGGTATTTAGATATCAAGGCAGACAGCATAAACAAGAGTGGACACAGTGCAGTAAGAGAACAGGAGCTTGATAGATTTCTATTACTTGGGTAGAGGATGGCGAATTAAACTGGGAAGTTCCTAAGAGAGACTAATAAAATTATAAACTTCTAGAAAAATCACATAGCAGGAATTATGTATTACAATCCAAGGTCCAGGAAAGTTAGATAAAATATAAATGAAAAAGCCTTATTATACGCTATGAAGTCAAAGAAAATTAAAATAATTATGGAGTAGCTCTAAAAACTTAGACTTAAGTGAAAATTATCTGCAAATGTGTGAATAATTTATGCTGCCCTATTTTTATTTAAAACATAAACTGTATTAAAACAAATGTTCATAGCTTTAGTTTTGGCTTGTTTCTTCCTCTATTCCCCAAACTTGTGGATTCTTCTCTTTAGGTAGGTACTAGGTTGAGTACTGTTCATCCTGGTATCCTCTCAAGTATTTTGGTCAGAATGTTATTCATTCAATTACTAATTGAAATGTATCCTGTACTCATTGCCACACTCCTGCATCCGCATTCATCACACACACACAGACAACTACTAAGTACCTACCCACCAGTACATGTTAAGTTTTTGCATATCTAATGCCCAGTACCAACCAACTGCTTTTCTTTGCAGCTTTAAACATATCCACATTTTTCATGCATCTTACCGTTCTTCCTCATGTTTCAACGAGAACCGATATACAAGCATACAACTGCTTACATCTTTAACTCCTCTTCCTCCAAATTAAATTCAGAACTTTCAACCATGCTATTTTAAAATCTAATAGCCTCCTCCTTTCTGTCTGCCCATTTTTCTCATTTTCTTTCCTACCACAAATTATACAGCTCAGTAAATGTTATCTTCCTCCCCCAGGACATCTGCTTTAATCAACTACATCTCTGAGTATGGTATCCTTACTAAGTATATCAAAAAAGTAAACAAGTGAACAAAATCTGAAGAGAAATGAAGTAAGCGTATACATAATTAGTAAGTTTACAATTAAGTCCAATATATATGTATAACCTATTTAGCAATTCTAGTACCATGAACAACAAAATGTTAACACAGCTCACATGCAAATATTAACCAACTTAAGAATAACAATTTAAGCACTGTCCTACAAGGAGTTTTAAAAGTAGTTGTTTAAAATTAACCTGTATACAGGCCTCTGCTAAAGAAATCAGTTAAACTTAATGAGTACAAAAAATGTTAAGAACAATTCCAATAAAAGAAATTACTCAACAAAACAATTCTGTAAATTGTATATCTAACAAGGCATCATAGACATTAAAGAGCACTTAGAGTTTTTCCTTAGTGCGTGATCCCTGTTTTCTAAATTAAAAAGATATATAAGGCACATATTTGGGCCTAACAAAGTAAAGAAAAATAAAGTGATTAATATTATAAACTATTCTGGCCACATGAAATAGCAAAACTGGAATAGCAGAAAGCATACAGGAAATAACTGGGTAACTAGAAAGCACGGAGAACACAATCAGCTATAAACTGGTAAAGGAAACTCAAAACCAAGATGTAAATCTAAAACAAAAATGAGCAAATAGCAAAAGATATTTGGGGAAATAAGCATATTACAATCAAAAACATATTTCCATGAGGTATTTCAGGAAGATTTGTGCCATGAAGTCTTTCTTTGTCGGAAATAGGTGAATGTGAATTTTTCTTGGATTATTACAAGAATGGAGAAAAGATTCCAATTTAAAAAGGAAAAAATGTGACTGCGACTAGCAATGAATGAATTTTTAGGGGTTTTCTATTGTATTTTTCCCATTACCATTTATCCCCCCACACCCTCTCTCCTTCACCTCCACCCATCCCCTCCCAACATTCACCACAATTGCCCATGTCCATGAGTATACTTTTCCTTTATTGCTGAGTCCTTCCACCCCACTTTTAACCACCCCCCTTTTCATCTATGAGTCTGTCTATATTTTCCTAGTTCAGTTTGTTCACTAGATTCCACGTTTGAGTGAAAAAAACATGGTATTTGTCTTTTTCTGACTGGTTTATTTCACTTAACATAATGTTCTCCAAGTACACCCTGGCCATTGCAAAGGGTAATTTTTTCTTTTTTACAGCTGAGTACTACTCCATTGTGTAAATGTATCATATTTGTTTTGTCCAATCATCTACTGATGGACCCTTGGACTGCTTCCAGATCTTGGCTACTGTAAATAAGACTGCAATGAATAAAGGGGTGTTTATAGTCTTCCAAATTAGTGCTTTGGGTTTCTTCAGATAAGCTCCCAGAGGTGGAATCGCTGGGTCAAAAGGCAGTTCCATTTTTTATTTTTTGAGGCATCTCCATACTGCTTTCCACAGTGGCTGTGCCAATCTTCATTCCCAACAGTGCAAAAAGATTCCCCTTTCTCCACATCCTGGGTAGCACTTATTGTTTGATGATTTGTTGATGATAGCCATTCTGGCCGAGATGAGGTGATATCTCATGGTGGTTTTAATTTGCTATTACAGACATTGGGCATCTATTCACATGTCTACTGGCCATATGTATGTCCTCTTTGGAGAAATGTCTATTCAGGTCCTTTGCCCATTTTTTAATTGGACTGTTTTTTGAGTGCTGGTTTTATAAGTTATTTATAAATTTTGGAAATTAACCTCATATCAGATGTATTAGTGAATATATTCTCCCATTCAGTGAGTTGTCTTTTTAGTTTGTTGATGGTTTCCTTTGTGCAATTACTTTTTAGTATGAAGTACTCCCATTTTTGTTGTTGTTGTTGTCCTGGCCTTAAGAGATATATCAGAAAGAGTATTGCTATGAGCAATGTCAGAGATTTTACTGCCTATGTTTTCTTCTAAAATTGTTATGGTGTCGGCTAACATTTAAGTCTAATCCATTCTGAATTTATTCTTGTGTGTGGCATAAGCAGGTGATCTACTTTCATTGTCTGCATGTACTGCCCAATTGTCCCAACACCATTTATTGAATAAACTATCTTTAGTCCACTGTATGTGCTTGCTTCCTCTGTCAAATAGTAATTGACTGTGAAGGCATAGGTTTATTTCTACTCATCTATGTGTTTTTATGCCAGTACCATACTGTTTTGATTACTATGACCTTACAATATAGCTTGATATTAGGTAGCATGCTTCTTCCAAATTTGTTCTTATTCTTCGAAATCACTGTTGCCTTTTGTGGTTCTGTATAAGTGTTTGAAATATCAGATCTAGTTTTGTGATATCTTGATAGGAATTACACTGAATTTATGGACTGCTTTGGGTAGTATGGACATTTTAATGACACTAATTCTTCCTATTCATGAACACAGTACATGCTCCCACTACTTATATCTTCTTCAAATTCTTTCTTCAGTATCATATAATTTTCTGAGTACAAGTGTTTTACATCTTTGGTTAGGTTTATCCCTCGATTATTTTATTCTTTTTGAAGCAATTGCGGATGGGATTGTTTTCTTAATGCCTCTTTCTGATAGTCCATTATTGGCATATAAAAATGCAACTGACTGTTGAATATGAATTTTGCATCCTGCTACTTTACTGAATTCATTTATCAGTTCTATAGTTTCTTGGTGGAATCTTTAGGGATCATGCTATCTCCAAACAATGACAATTTAACTTTTTCCTTTCCAATTTGAATGCCTCTTATTTCTTCTCGTCCCACTTCTATGGCTAGGACTTCCAGTACTATGTTGAAAAAGAGAAGTGAGAGCGAACATCCCTGTCTTCTTCCCGATCTTAAGGTGTACTTTTTCCCTGTTCAGTATGATGCTGGCAGTGGATTTTCATACATGGTCATTATTATGTTTAGGTATGTCCCCTCTATTCCCACTTTGCTTAGGGTTATCATAAATGGGTGCTGGATTTTATCAAATGTTTTTTCTGCATTTATTGACGTGATCATGTGGTTTTTAGCCTTCATTTTGTTTATATGGTAAACCATATTTATCAATTTGCAAATGTTATACCAATCTTGCGTTCCTGGAATAAATCCCACTTGATCATGGTATATAATCTTTTTGATGTATTGCTGTATTCAGTTTGCTAATCATTTTGTTGATGATTTTGACATCTATGTTCATCAGGGATGTTGGCTTATAAATCTTTTTTTGTAGTTTCTTTACCTGGTTTTGGAATTAGGATAATGCTGGCCTCACAAAATGAGCTTGGGAGTCTTCCCTCCTCTTGAATTTTTTGGAATAGTTTGAGGGGAAGTGATAGTTCTCAGAATGTTTGTTAAAATTTCACCTCTAAAGCCATCTGATCCAGGGCATTTATTTGTTGGGAGTTTTTTAAATTACTGCTTTAATTGCACTAGATATAACCTGTTTATTCAGATTCTCTGATTCCTGATTTGGTTTTGAAAACTGTATGTTTCTAGGAATTTATCCATTTTGTCCAGGTTGTCCAACTGGTTGGCATGGAGTTGATCATAGTATTTTCTTACAACTCTTTGTATTTGTTTGGTGTCAATTGTTATTTCTCTTCTTTCATTTCTGATTTTATTTATTTGGGTCCTCTTTTTCTCTTCATAAGGGGTTAAAAGTTTGTCAATCTTTTCATCTTTAAAAAAAATAGCTCTTGGATTCAATGATCTTTAGCATAAAGTTTTTAGACTATATTTTGTTTATTTCTCCTCTGATCTTTATTATTTCCTTCCTTGTACTAACTTTAGGCTTTGCTTGTTGTTCTTTTTCAAGTTCCTTGAAGTATAAAGTTAGATTGTTTATTTGAGCTTTTTCTTGTTTCTTGAGATAAGGCTGTAATGCTACGAATTTCCCTCTTAGGATTGTTCTGCAGATTTGGGTTGATCATGTTCTCATTTTCACTTGTTTCAAGGTACCTTCTTATTTCTTCCTCAATCATGCTGTTGACCCATTTACTGTTTAATAACATGTTATTTAGCTTCCATGTTTTTGTGTATTTTTCAGTTTTCTTCTTGTGATTGATTTCTACTTTCATAGCATTATGGTCAGAGAAGATGCTTGATATGATTTCAATCTTCTTAAATTTATTGAGACTTGTTTTGTGTACTAACATGTGGTTTATCCTAGAAACATTCCATTTGTACTTGAAAAGAATATATGATATATTCTGTACTTTAGGGTGAAATGCTCTGAAGATATCAATTGAATATATCTGACCTAGTTTGTCACTTAAGGCCTATGTCTCCTTGTTGATTGTCTGCCTAGAAGATCTATCCATTGAAGTCAATGGGGTGTTACATCTCCCTACTCTGAGCACAGTTCTGTCCATCTCTCCTTTTATGTCCATCAAGATTTGCTTTACATATTTAGGCACTCCTATGTTAGGTGCATAAATAGAGTTATATCCTTTTGTTTGTTCCCTTTTTCATTATGTAGTATCCTTCTTTGTCTCTTAATATAGCCTTTGTTTTAAAGTCTATTTTGCCAGATATGAGTATCCACCCTCCAATTTTTTTTCCTTTCCATTTGCATGAAATATCTTTTTTCTATCCATTTACTTTTAGCATGTGTGTATCTTCTGTTTTGAAGTGTCATATACCTTAGAGACAGCATATATATGGATCTTGTTTTCTTGTCTATTCAGCTACCCTGTGGCTTTTCATTGGAACATTTAAACCATTCACTGTATTTTTCAGACTATAAGACACACCACACACACACACACACACCCCAATTTGAGAGGAATAATGGTTGTTAATGCGGCTGTTCAGTTGTTTACATTTACATTTGGTGAAATATTATGTTATTTGTGTTATTAAATATCTTACATTTTTTGCTTCAAAAATTTTTCCCTATTTTCCTCTAATACCTAGGTGCACCTTATGGTCCGAAAAATACAGTATCTTTAAAGTGATTATTGACAGATATGGATTTATTGCCATTTTATTTTTAACGCATTTTTCTTTTTTTTCCCTTTGTCTTCTTAAAGCAAGTCCTTTAACATTTTTAGCAATACTGGTTTGGTGGTAACAAACTCCTTTAGATTTTTCTTGTCTGGGAAGCTCTTTTTCCTCTTTCAATTTTAAATTATAGCCTAGCTGGGTAAGTAGCCTTAGTTGCAGGTCCTTGCTTTTCATCACTTTGAATATTTCATGCTAATCCCTTCTGGCCAGAAATGTTCCTGTTGAAAAATCAGATGATAATTCTAATGGGAGCTCACTTGTACTTTTTAACATACTATGGTACATTTACACAATGGAATTTTATGCAGCAGAAAGAAAGAAGGAGCTCCTACCCTTTGAGACAGCATGGATGGAACTGGAAAGCATTATGCTAATCGAAATAAGCCAGGTGGTGAAAGACAAATACCATGTGATCTGACCTTTAACAGGAACCTAAACAACAAAACAAACAAAGAATCAAAATATAACCAAAGACATTGAAATAGAGAACAGGCTGGCAGTGTCCAGAGGGAAGAGGGGAGGGAATTTCATGGGAAAAGGGGAAGGGTTTACAGGAACAAGTATAAAAGACACATAGACAAAAACTAGGGGGGGTGGAAATGGGACAGAGATGGGGAGGGCTGGGTGGGTGGGTTGGGCTGAGAGTAAAAGACAGAAAACTGTATTTGAACAACAATTAAAAGAAAAAAAAGTTTGGCAGGTTCTTTTTGTTGTTACAAAATATTTTATTTATCTTATTTTTAGAGAGGGAACAGAGAGAGAAAGAAAGGGAGAGAAACATCAAATGGTCACCTCTAGTGCATCCCCAACTGGGGACGTGGCTCACAACTCAGGCATGTGCCCTGACTGGGAATCAAACCATCAACCCTTTGGTTCATAAGCTGATGTTCAATCCACTGAGCCACACCAGCCAGGGCTAGCAGGTTCTTAAATGTCTAAATGCATATCTATTATATGATACAGGGATTATACTCCTAGGGATTTACCCAAAAGAAATAAAAGCACATGACAACACAAAAACCTGTATGTGAATGTTCATGGCAGCTTTATTTGTAATAGTCCCAAATTGGGAACAATCCAAATGTCTATCAGCAGGTGAGTGGATAAACTAATTGCAGTATACCCACATATGGGTTTATCACTCACCAATTAAAAAAAAAAAAACTACTGATACACACACAAAACTGGATGAATCTCAAAATAATTTTGCTGGGTGAAAAAAATCCAGACAAGATAGAGTGCATACTATAAACATTCTATCTGCATAAAATTCTAGAAAATATAATCCATAGTAACAGAAAGCAGATCAAAAGTCACCAGGGAACAGGACAATGAATTACAAAGAGGCTCAGAAAAATTTTCTTTTGGGGTTATCTTAATAATGGTGATAATAGTATGCACTTCACAGGTATATATATATGTGAAAACCTATCAAATTGGACACTTCAATATTATACAGCAATTATGCCTCAATAAAGTTGTTAAACAAAACCCTAATAATACAAATTAAAATTCCCAGATATCACTACCCCCCTGCTAGAATGGAGTTAAACCTATATATTTGTAGTTGGTAAAGATAACACCAACTGGAACTCCCATTTACTGCTGGTGGGAATGTAAAATGATACAGCCACTTTGGAAAATATTTTGGTAATTTCTTATAAACATACATTTACCATATCATCTAGCAAATCCTCTTCTAAGTATTTAGCCAAGAGGAAAAAATAGTAAGTCCATGCAAAGGCCTTACATTCATGGACATTCATAACAGCTTTATTCATAACAGTAAGAAACTGGAAATTACCCAAAGTCCTATCATCTGGTAAATGCCTAAACAAACACAGCCATCTGTAAAACAGGAAACAATACAAACCCCAAAAGATCCTTGTGAGAATGTAAAGAAAAATGTGAAAAAAAGTAAGCTATAAAGCTTGATAGAGAGCATCACACTAAACACTGCTTACTCAAGGAAGCAAAGTTGTGACAGAAAATCACAAATCATACTCACAAATCATACTTGTAGTTTTCTATGTCTGGTTTGTTCTATTCAGAATAATGCTTTTGAGACTCATCCATGCTGGCGTAGGTATCTGTACTCTTTATTGCTGGTTTAATGTATTTTAGTGTATACAGTATACCTCAATAAAATTGAATTTTTAAATAAACCACTAATGTATACAGCAAAACAGAGGTAATTTTCAGCAAACTTTTAAAAGTATCATTTTCTAAATTCTCTTGTAGTAAAAGGAAAGAGCATATAATTCACTGTCAGAGGCCTGAAATTTTTATCTAGGATTTGCCATGTATCAGCTCTCAAACTCTGAGCATCTTCACTTATTTGGAAAACAAAGAAAACAACCTCAAAAGATCCTCCCACAATGAAAAAAAAAAAGTACTTTATAAACTACAAGGGCTGATACAGAGTATCCACACTAATCATTACTTACTCAAAGAAGCAAAGTTCTCAGAGTAGAAAAATACTCACAAATTAAATGATGGCTTATGACATTACTCACTCCTCAAACATCCATCCCTGTCTCTGCCTCTTACTAGTAGCTATGTGACCTGTGAACCTCTCTGAGCCTCAGGGTTTTTTTTTTCTCATTTGTGAAACAAAGCTTATTAGTAGGACATTCCACATACTGGGAGAATTAAAGGAGATATGTGTAAAGCACATGGTATAATGCCTGGCACATGGTGTCTTATAAGTTTTAGCTCTATTACAAAAATACTATTATTACCCTACCCAACATAATGCTAGCCTCCATCCTGCCACTCAAGCTACAGTAGTGTAGGTCATGTTACTGATCTAAATCACTGCTCCTCAAAAAAAGTTTTAATTTTAATTTTTTATTTTAGAGAGAGGGGAAGGGAGGGAGAAAGAGAGGGAGAAAACATTGATGTGAGAAATATCAACTGGTTGCGTCCTGTATGCACCCCGACCTGGGACTGGAACTGCAACCCAGGCCTGTGCCCCGACCAGCTTCTGCACTGCAAATGGAATCACCTGGGGAACCACCACTTTAAAAACACACACACATTTTATTTTCAGTGAGTAAAGTTTACAGAATCATTGCCAAGACAGTACGGAGTTCCCCATCTACCCTGTCCATAATTTCCCCTACTATCTTACATTAGTATGCTGTGTTTGTCATACTCAATGAACAATACTGATAAAAATGTCGATACTTATTCAGACTAGTTTTTCCCTAAAAAACTTTTTTCTGTTCTAAGATCCCATTCAGAATACCACATATACATTGTGTAGTCATTTTCTGTAGCTTTCAAAATACAAATTACTGAAACCCAGATATTCTAAAGCCAGTAGGTATGAGATAAGGCCCCAAAATTTACATTTCTAATAAATTCCAAAAGGTTGCAGATGTGGCCAATCTAAAATAAACTTAACATAGCACTCATTTGAATTCTAGACACCAGACCTGAGATACCAGCCACTAGCCAAACATGGCTACTGAGCATTTGATGTGAGGCTAATCCAAACTGAGATGTGCTGTAAAATGCACATGCAATTTCGAAGCCTCAGTCCAAAAAAAGAAAAGAAAAAAGAATGTAAAATATATTATTAATAACTTCATATCGGTTACATGATAAAATGATAAAAATTTATTGTACTTGGGCTTTTTCTACTTTTTTACTTTTATCATGTAGCTACTTAAAACTTCAAAATTACACAGATGACAGCATTTACTTCTACTGGACAGCGGTGATCTGTATTCTGGGCAGAAGAGCAGCATCGGTGTCATCTGGGGGCTTGTTAGAGTTCAGGTGATTCCCATGCACACTGAAGTCTGAGAAGCATTAGATTACCAACAGGGGAGGGGCACTGAGAGATGTCAGCATTTGCAGTTCAGGTCAAAGGAAAAACTGTATCAACAGCAAACTGAAACTGCAGGATACTTATTAAGTCAACAAAAGTAATAGGAAAATGGCTGAATCACTGCAAAGCCATCCACAAACGACAAAGTGGCACAATCAGACCTGTTAACAACTGAAAAAAAGACATACCACAAAGATAGTGGCCAGATGGAAAACAAAGCATAATTTGAAAAGCAGGGTCTGAAATACAATGATGCTATATGGTAGCATCATACATTTTCACATCTGATTTATTCTACAAAACAGTACATATTTGCAATTTTTGCAACATATAATTAAAACTGTCATAAAGGCTATAACTTCACTTTTCTCCCCCACTATTTATCATACATTATAATGCCTGATCTAGGCAGATTCACCTTAAGCTGCTTTTTCCTAGTACCAATTTTCTCAGATAAGCAAAATATTAGTACTATCATGTAATAATTTTACAAAACGTCATATTCACTGGTTTAGTCAACTTAAAAATTTTATTAGCCTTTTATTCTCAGAAATGTCGACTGAGTAACTTAAAGTACTTAAATTTGTAAAGTCCACTTTCTACCTTTTACAAAAAGCACTCAACAGATACTTTCCAATTAATGGGGAAAAAGCCAAATGATTAGTTACAAATAATATGATGTTTTTCTACAGCATTTACATGTTTAGTTGTGCATCACAACTGATGTAGTAAAAAAAATATAAAGTTACGTAAAACACTGACTACATACAGACATTAATGTATACAGACGGCCCTAAGAATGAGTGAGTTAGCAATCTTCTCTGACTCCTATGATTGACAAAGTACAAACAGGTATCTATCAACAAAGGCTGGGGCATATCCATGCAGACACACACAATTTGTTACAATACTTTTCCCACAAAGAAACACTTCCAAAGCAGCAGAGTACGTGCGACCGGGTCACACATATGCACCCAGCCCGTCTGACTCTTGAGGTTGCACGGCTTGGGGTCAAGTCTTCACAGCCTACTTTTGGTCACGGCTCTGGGATCCTAATTCCTGCTCCGCAACGGTTCCAGGAGCATTTTTAAAACAAAGAGAAAGAAAAATACAGCAGCAGCCAGGCCAAAAAAGGTATAAAAAAATGACCCATTCTCTAATACATCCTCCTGAAGATCACGTAAGGAATACTGGATATAAACAAATACATCTCCAGGCCACCATTTCCCAATTTTTAAATCTGAAAGAGGCGTGGCTAGGGATAATATACTTTTTAATAACCTTTCACGGTAACATTCAATCTTCCAAGTTCTCACCTTTAGAAATGGCTGGGAGAATCTGAACCAGAACGCAAGTGACTCCTCATTCAATGCTCCTCCACATTACCTCCCCTTACAGCAATATGTGCATAAATGATCAACAAAATCTACTTCCATATGTCATTATTACCCATAAGGCAATAGGACTGTTAACAGTCTATTCCAACAACACACAGTTCACTTGAAATGATATCAGAACTTCCATAAAGATATGCTTTAAACGTTTTGCTTTCTGAGCTTTTGCAAATGCATTTAAAACCGAGGCTGCATCCAGAAGGAAAACATCACACGCCTCTTAAACTAAAGGCTGTGCCTATTTCTCTAATGATAATCGTGTGCACATTTCTTCTCAGAGGGTCTGCAGTAACAAAAAATTTAGGGCAGTTGACTGTCTCGGAAAACGAGCAGTACCCTAAGATGGGGGGGGGGGGGCAGCATGCTTGTAAAGAGGATGTTTTAAATTCAAGGACTTTGAGGAGATTCCTCCCAGAAGAGTTGAAGAGTAGCAAACATCTAGTCAGCAGGGGTGGGGCACCTCTAAAGACTGCAGAGATGAAAGTGCCCAGTTTAAGGTCAACAGTCCAGGAATGGAGGCCCTAGGTGGGATCCCTGGATGGGCGGAGGTTTAAACACCCTACAGCAAATAGGGAGGGGCACTCGCAGGAGCTGGAGGCAAGGAAGGAGGGCGGCACCAGCCCGTCTTACACACTTACACACACACACACACACACCCCTACTCCCTCCTTCTTGGGGGCGGGGCAGGCGCTGCCCTCACACAGGAAGTCAGAAAACCGGGGGGCTAAGGAGCCACAACTTCTAGACATTTAAACCCTCTCGCCTACGTCAGCCCCTAACCTAGCCACAGCCCCTTTAATGCTCCGAGCCCACTTTCGCGCCCCGACCCCTCACACAGCCCTCTCGGCCTCACCTTGCGCGCACCTCGGCACCCCCAACTCCGCCGCCCTCGGAGGACTCAGCCCCGGCCCCGGAGCGCCTTTGTGCAGCGCCCCACCAACCTGCCCTCGTGCGCGAGGCCCCGCGCCCACCACCTTACCGAAGGCACGGCGGTCTCTGTCAGGCAGCAGCCTCTTCACCGGGCAAAGGGGCTAAGGGACACTGAATTGAGCCTGAAGCCGGATCCCGCAGGCTAGTCTCCGCGGGAGGGTAAGTTCCAGGGCACGTCTGAGCGCGCCGGCGCGGGGGCGGGGTGGGGGCGGGTCACGTGGCCATGCGGGGGCGGGGCTCAGAGCACGTGATGACCGGGGAAGCGCGAGGTGAATCGGACTCGCTGATCCAGGAGAGGGAGGGGCCGAGGGCCTGGAGCCTGAGGGAGCTGGAAAGTGAGTGGGTGTAAGCACTTGGTAAACATGAAGTGGGAAGTGCTGAGAAAACGCTCATGGGGAAAATGAGGGAAGAGCAAAATGGAAACAGACCGAGGGCTAAAGAGGCAAGAATGGAGCGCAGGGAGGGCAGTGAGGCGGTGGTCCTTACGCGATCCCGTCCTCGGCCCACTGGCCTCCTGGGAGCTGTTGCTGAGCGAGGTCAGCGGTTCACGGGCCCCCAAATCCTCGGGAGACTCAGAAAAAGTGCTACCTCAAAAAGACAGAACGGGACTCTGGAGGCATTGAGTCCATTACCCGACCCGACCGGAGCTGTCCGTTGCCGGAGCCACCGGAGCAGACTGCTGGGCCAGCTGTGCACACTCAGGGCGGAGGAGGCCTGTCGGACCCAGTAGCATCCGCTCCTCGGACTGGCGGCTGCGAAGCTACTTGACCACTCACCCTCAGCGCTCAGCCATTCACAGGGCCTGCTGTGTGCACGCCCCGCGGGGGCAACAGTGTCATTGCCCAAAGTCATTCCAGTTTGCACTGTTTGCTGTGTGGCAACCCAGAATCCAGAAGGCAGAGCGTTAAAGGTTTTTCTCGGTGGACTAAAAATCTGGAAAGAGACCTGGATTCTACCATTGCCATTTCACCCTTCCCGACCTCAGCAATTAAAGGAGCGTGTTGACGAAACTGAAAAGTCCTAAAATTCAATGACTGAAAGCGTAAGTGATAAGCATTAGGACTTCAGAAACCACTTATTCAGTAACCAGTTGTTGATTGTGGCTTTTATGAAATTTTAATAATGAAGGAGCTGCCAAGATGTGATTCAAGAGCCACTCAATGGAATTAACTCTTCTTTGTTCTTCACCTCATGCTTGAAGATGCCATTGTGTCTGGCGTCCTTATCATAAGCGGAACTTCCAATTGTTCTTTAAAGGTTGCTAAGAACCCAGTAGGATATTAGTAACACTTTAAAAGCTATAGTTTACCACCTTCTAATAAAATTAAATCTAATGGAGGGCTAAAGTTTTAAGATACTCTCCTCTTAGAAAGGAAAAATACTTAAAATAAGCCTGAGACCATACTTTCTCTGTCATTGTACTTGCTACCATCTTTTCCTGGGCACCATGGTCTTTTCTGTCTCCCTCAGTTTCTAACGTGTTGCCATTTCTATTCCCTTATTCAGCATACTGAGCGTTGTTGCTGTATGCTTCGAATATTTTTATAGAATCTCTTTTGACCTCTTTCTAGAACCAAAACAAGAACAGACTGCAAAAAGGAAACTCTACCGATGGGAATGTGCTGATAACCTTATCTTCTCTACTCTCCAAACCTGAATTGGACGCCCTTGGTTTCAGCAACAGTTTGCATATACTTGCAGATCTGCCTGTAACTCCACTTCCTATTTCACAACCTAATCTCAGCTGATACCACACTGCCCACAGTATGCTGATCACTACCAACAGCAGATGGAGTCAGATAAAAAGAGCTCTCACTCAAGTGTGTAGTTTTAAAAGAACCTGATGGGGAGCTGTGAAATCATATGCAACATTGACTGTAGTTAGTTTTTAAATAACATTGGCAGCATATGCCTGGCTTCTTTGCTCAAGGATATCAACAGTTCATTTTCAGGATAATTACATTTAATTGGCTTCGTAAGAAGTAACGTAGAGTTCCAAAATGTATAATTCAAATGTAAGCTCCACAAAGAGAGAGGTTTTGAGTTTGATTTGTGTGTATGGTGTCTGATTATATATCTCCCAAGTGCCTAAAAAGCACTTGGCATGTAGTAAGTACACAATAAATTTTTGTTGGATGTATCTTTGAGTGAAAATGTAGTCTAGAAATTGCTGAAAAAAACTTGTCCTGATTTCTTTCTAATTTTTTTATAGATAACCCATTTTTCATTATGCATTTCTAAATGAAAAAGCATAAAATTGTTTCTGGCATTATTGCCATGTCTAGGCTATTGACAAACAGGAATTTGACAGTATCTATCAAAATTTCAGATGCATATGTACGTAGTATGAACCTCCAATTTCACTTCTAAAGATTTATCCCACAGGTAAATTTTCACACATGAGGAATGATAAGGTATTTCTTGTATTGCAGAAAACAGCAAATGATTGGGAGCCTAAATATCCATCAGCAGGACACTAGTTAAATTATGGCATACCCAAATATTTTAATGTGATATGTAGCTGTTAATAAAAAAGACGAAGTTCCTTATGCTTTTATATTACTATCTTCAAGACATTTTTGTTGAATGAAAAAAAGGGAAATGCTGCAGAATAATGTATTGACTTGTAGATGCATTAAACTAGCACTAAGTGTCGAGGTATGAGAAATCAGCAGATGGAAGACATAGGAAAGACTTTTCACTGTATTCATATTTAAACTTTTGATGTTCAAGCCATGAGAATGATTTACTTCTTCAAAAAGTTAAACAAAAGTGTTAACTTAAATTTTTTGTGGTATCTTTGTAATTTAAATATTCTAGCTTCATCTATTTCATCAAATAATTTGCCTGATTAGAGTATCATGTTTGCCAGTACATATGAGGTCAGTCTGGAAAAAGTCCAGCCATTGTTAATATAACAAGAATGGTTTGTGCAACATCGATGTAACCTGGTAGCTAAGGAGAATGGACTGGAATGCACATGGGTGAACAATGACAACTTCACTGTACCAGCCAGTGGGCACAGTAGATGCTGTTGAGTGAGCATGTGTATTGTGTGGCCATCACATTCAAAATGACTGAGTAGAGCAATAGATCCATATCCAATTTTCCATTAAGCTTGAACATTCCTCTGCAGAAACTATTCAGATGATTCAGAAGGCTTTCAGAGATGGTGCAATGACTGCTGCACAAATAAGTGTGGCATAAATACTTCAAAAATCATCAAGAATCTGTTGAATGTGACCCACGTTCTGGAAGGTCTGCAACAAGCAGAACACCTGAGAATGGTGAACGTGTACAAGCTGCAATCAATAATGATCAGCAACTGACAGTGCAAGAACTAGAAGCTGATCTGGGGATTCCAAAAACTACTGTGTCTGAGAATTTGATGTAGGATCTTGGCATGAAACTTGCAAAATTCATTCTGTGGCTTCTGCTACCAGAGCAAGAGGAGCACGGTGCTGCAGTTGCTAATGACTTGAATTCGAACTGCTACTGTTGAACCAGATTTCCTCAAGAAAGTCATAACTTTGGCTCTGGCTGGTATAGCTCAGTGGATTGAGCACAGGCCTGTGAAGCAAGGGGTCGCCGGTTCGATTCACAGTCAGGGTGCATGCCTGGGCTGCAGGCCAGGTTCCCAGTAGGGGACACAGAAGAGGCAACCACACACTGATGTTTCTCTCCCACTCTTTCTCCTTCCTTTCCCCTCTCTCTAAAAATAAATAAATAGAATATTTTTAAAAAAGAAAGTCATAACTTTGAAGGGGACTGAGGCATCATTGTCCCGTGTACCATGTTTCTTTATCTTGAATCTTCCTCAATAAATTTCTGTTTTTCATATTGCATGGTTGGATACTTTCTGGACAGACCTCATCAGGTAAACTTCTTCAAAATTCAGTTATTTTTATTAAATTCAAATTGAACAATATCTATTCCTTACTATAATGATTTAGGATCCAGGTACTACATGTGAGACTTTGTATAAATTGTGTCAAATATTTGTAAATTTTCTAAAGTATTTTTCTTGAAGTAGAGACAACTTGAACAAGTTTCAACAACTTAGATCCTCTGTTTTAAATAATAAAATTAGAATTTCATGAACCATTTGTTTATCTCCTAATAAGGTCAAGAAAAATATACTTGGGCCCTGAATGGTGTGGTTCAGTGGGTTGGGCAACCTTCTGCAAACAGAAAGGTCACTGGTTCAATTCCTGGTCAGGAGACATGCCTAGGTTGCAGGCCAGACCCCTGGCTGGGGTGTATTAGAGGCATCAAGGCATATGTTTCTATATAGATTTGTCCACTCACCTACTTTGTAATGTCAACCACCTCTCATTTACATGGGTTACACAGATGCCCTGGAAATTATTTTGCCTAATATGTTTCAGTATTTGATTATATTTATTTGTGGGCTTAATTTCCAGAAATCTCAAAAGGAAAGTATAATCATACATTGCAACTGCCTTCAGATTTACATAACACCATCCCTTTAAGGATTTAAAGGCTTTATTGTGTTCTTGTGAAATCTCACCATTTTTACTATATAAATTTACATGATCAGATTTTTTATGCTATTATTAAAGGTAAGTGCTGGCATAAATAATTAGGATTAAAGGAAAAATTGCCACATGGAGCTTTTTTTCCCAAAATTTTATAGCCAAGGCTGTGTAACACAAGAAAATTAGTAATTGGCCTTAAAGTTTAAACTATATAAATCAGCCAGTCAATAATTCAATTATATTTTAATTGTTAATTTGTTCTGCTTATATCCTTTAAATTAAATAAGCATTCATTTCAGTTTTATCTATAGCTCAGACTTAGATATAGGCACTAAGGAAATGACCCTAAAACTAATAAAAATCTATAGTAAAAAATTCATGATTTAGCCTATTTATACCATGAAAATCCATTAGCATTTGTCACAATTAGGCAGTAGTGCAAAGTTTCCAGGTAAAACAAAGCTAAGATAGAAATAATATTTCTTGATTTAAAGATAAAGATACTTCCCTAACTTTGGGAATAAAACAAGGCTAACTGCTTTCACCACTTCTAGTCAACATTGTACGGGCAGTTCTAGCAGATAACCAGCAGATAAAACTTTATGTAAATTTATGTAAGTTAGTACAGTAGATAAAACATCCAAACAAATCCCATTATTAAAAACCCATGATTGGTATATCATGGTGGTTTGGGAGAATGAGAGAAAAGCACCTAGCCTAAAACCTTACATTTGTTAGGTGGTTGGTAAATGATAAAGTTGAAGTTTGTGAACTTTTTTCAACTCTTAGTAAAAACATAGTTTGTTATCGAGTAGTGGAAGGTAGACCTTTACAGATTTATGAAGGTAGGAGATGAAGATATACCTCTTTCTTAGTTTGGTTTGCTCCAGAATCTGAACTTGAGGCAAAGATTAAAGTGCAAGAAGTTTATTTGGGTGGTGATGGGAGTGAGGAAATAAAACAGGGAAAAAGGCAATTGTTAAAAGGTGCTTTGTCAAGCCACTGTGGGCAGTTGCAGGAAATTCTGGAAGCAGGAAGAGAATAACCTCTCTTCTATTTTCAAATAAAATTGAGCAGCCCTCATCTCAAGTACTAACATGACTGTGGGATTTTCAAAATATACATGGGCAGGATGGACCTGGCCATCAGATTCAGTTTCCCGCAAACGCTGGATGAGTCGTCCGGCTCCACACTAACAGGAGCCTGTAACCCTTTCAGCTGAGAATGTGGAGTTTAGATGATTTGCCAACTCCACCTAATAATTGTGTATAATACTAATTTAAGGGATCAATACTGGAATTTTTCTCCGTTGCATACTTAGGAAGAAACATTTGCTTTTTTGTGTGGTCAGAATTATGTTAAGACTATTAGAATGTTAGAATGCTTATTGCCATCTTTATTGCTACATAAAGTAGAGCATTGTCATTTCCCAATATCAATCCAAATGTGATGGTATGACCACAAAACTGTATGTCAGATCAGCTGCAAATCAGGTATCTGCCAATAGAGACTATCCAAATAGCTAAGACCAAGAAGTAACAGCAACAATAACAACAAAAACTGGGATTTGGTGCTCAGATGGAACCTATTTCTCTAGGTAGAGTTCCTTATATTTTCAAATCTCTCTCTTTAGAATCTGGAGAAGCTTTCATTTTGGAGTACTCAGCTTCTAGATCTTTAATCCTGAGTTCCAACGGACTTCTTACTGAAGCATTGTGATTCTCTCTTAAACTTCTCTACATTTTCTTGAGATGCTACTTGTGTCTAGAGTAAATAAAAAGGATACATTTTTTTAAAATAAGTACAATCTAAACAATTATATTTGTTTCCTTTAGTGTTGAGTCAATGATTCAGAGAGCAGCTTTAAACACGAAAAAAGCTGAAGTTCAAAAGCTGAACTCAAAATATGTATTATCATGTCAACTAAATTAAATCTAAATTATAAAAATAAAGTTAAACCTTTTTTTATTAGTACTCATGTATTTGATAATTTAAAGGATAACAGAATCAATTTAAAAATTTAAAAATTGAACAATATAACAGTAATGGTATGTAGTCATACCTTGGTACTCATTTGCTTCCCAACTCATCAAACCCTGTACTCATTGCATCTTGACGAGAAAAAAAGTTTCAGCACTCAGGGCTTGCTTGGAACTCATTGAACTTACTGGAACTTGTATGAGTCACCACACTGCCCGCAAGAGAATATGCTTCTTTGTTCCACACTTGATTTGGGCACTCATCACAAGTTCAGGAACAAATTAACAATGAGACAGTGAGTACTGAGGTACCACTTCTAATTTTTAAATGACAATTTTTTCTTTTTTTCCTTATGGCCTTAAAAATAATATGATCCTCTAGTAAGAATCATTCTGAACGATCTGTTTAGTGATAATAACGATGGAAATAGAAATATTGAAAGGGTGAAACAAATGCCTCCTTTCTTCCAGAAATCTACCAAATAAACTGCTATTAAGGGAAGTAGAGGAAACACATACAATGTATATATCCAAATTGTAATTTGCAGTGAAATGAATTAAAGCAAATTAAAGATCAATAAGTAAACCTGTAAAAATAAATTGACTTCTAATTTTTTTCTATATCCAGTCTTGCTCTTTCTTTAATTTCATTTTTTCTGTTCTACTTCCCTGTATTTTACCATATTCATTTCCATACATCTTTTGAGCTATACTACTTTTTGTTTCAAATTCTCTTTGTCATTCTCTAGGTTTTTTACATTTCCCTTTTTTAAAGATTTTATTTATTTATCTTTAGAGGGGAAAGGAAGGAGAGAGGGAGAGAAATATCAATGTATAGTTGCCTCTTGTGCGTCCCCTGCCAGGAACTGGCCTTCAAACGAGGCATGTGCCTTGACTGGGAATCGAACTGCGATCCTTTGGTTCACAGGCCCGCGCTCAATCTACTGAGCTACACCAGCCAGGACATTTCTTTTGTATTGCTTTCATAGATAATAACTGTTGTTGAAGAATTTTTTCATCCAAAAGTAAACATTTTGAAGATGCAGTTTCCAGTTTTGCTTTAAGATGATCATTCTGCGTGAATAAAATAATACATTTGGTTAC
The DNA here is from genome assembly GCA_004027735.1 of Carollia perspicillata. NCBI lineage: Eukaryota > Metazoa > Chordata > Mammalia > Chiroptera > Phyllostomidae > Carollia > Carollia perspicillata. The sequence goes on along the minus strand of PVKM010003966.1, from coordinate 1,260 downwards.
GAAGGAAGCAGTTGCAAATAGTCAAAGTCAACAACAGTATCAAATTTTGAAATAAATTCAGTTGCAATGAAAATGTTACTGTACTGATAGTAGTCTTAGTATGTGGAACCTTGAATTACTCCAAATCAAGAATGAAATTAAAACCAGCAGGAGTCACAAAATATATCTTTACTGTCATCATTTTTGCCACACAATGTCTGCACTTGATTTTATATTTTTTTATGACTGTTTCATTTCTTCCTCCACAAAATGACCATAAATCATCTCTTAGTATTAAGTCTCTTACCTTTTCCCCAGTATTAACTCTCCATAATTTTAAAAGAGGTTTTAGGAACATCATATTGAGTTATTAAAGCCTGAGTCAATAAATACCTCCCAAAATAAGACTTTCAAAATAATACTCTATTAATTAATGTTATAAATATTGATTCTATTGCCATAAGCCTTTTACTGAACTACAGATGTTTGATGCTAATTTCAGTTGCATTCCAAGAAGAAATGATACCTGGGGTTAAGAAGAAATCACATCTTCCACTGTAAAAGTTTAGTGAGATAAACTGCATATTTTTAAAACAAAAAAATGTTTTAATTCAGTAGTGCTATTTTGTAATTCTTCATTACTTCCTACAAAATATTAAAACATACTAAACAATAACAACAAAAACTTGCTGGAAATTCAGTGATACTGACTTGGGAAAAACTACTTTCATTTAGACATAGTGATAATTTGGTAAGACAAGGTGAGTGATGTGGAGTTTTTAAACCATGTCTACAAATTCTTTGGCACACCTCCCATGAAATAGGTGCTGGCCTTAGTAAGTAACCGGTCCCTGGTGAATGGAATATGGTAGAACTGCTGGGTGACATCCAGGTCTGGGTGATACAGCTTCCATCCGACTTTCTCTCTCAGGGAAAGCTCACCCTGAGAACCCAGCCATGCTGTCAGGAATGCAGCAGCCCAGGCCACACACAGTCAGTCCTCATACAGGTGCTCCAGCTGGGACTACCCCAGCTACCGTCCCAGCCAAAAGCCTGCTGCAACCGACAAAACATGTGAATGACCAAGATGATTCTAGTCACCGGGTTCAAGTCATCCCAGCTGATGGCAAGTGGTAAAGAAATGCACTGGCCTCACTGAGTCTGGTGTAACTGGAGGTTTGTGAACAACATAAATGCTGTTTTGAGCCAGTAAGTTTGGAGGTGGTTCATTAAGCTGCAATAAGTAAGTGGCACAGATACTGATATTAAAAAGAGTGCTGC